>CAOKYR010000437.1:0-36023 GCA_948473455.1 Teleiodes luculella | reverse complement strand
AGTATACTGAAGGTCGATAAGTTAAAAATATATTTTTCATTAATTTTTGTTCGGAAATATCAGTCTCATTTCTGAACAAAATAACTTAGACGTTGAAATGTAATATAAAACTGAGATATGCAATAAAATTGATAAAGAAATTCATAATTTTCTATGAGATTAACATACCTAAATAGATTGTACACGTAATGAATACAAATAAATATCGAATAAAATTACGCACCAGTGGCGGCACTAGGCAGGGGCGTACCTTTGAACTGTCGAGTGTTGGGGGGGGGGGGGTGACTAGACGGGCGTTGAATGCGAGTCCAGCCTCACGCGGAGAGCCTCCCGCTCCTTCTGTACATCAGCCAACTCGGCACACAGGGCGCGACATACACGGTGTAACACCGCGTTCTGTTCCTGCAAAGCTTTGATATCAGGGTCGGCCTCGCTCGAGGGCTCGCGCGACGGCTTGCGGTACACTTCGAACGCGCCGTGCATCTTCGGCGCGTCTTCGCGGTTGTAGCCGAACCCTTCGCCTTCGTACTCGCGCGGGGCGAAGGCGTCGGGCGGGAAGGCGGGCTCGCCCTCGCTGCGCTGGTTGGGCAGGCGGCGGGGGGGGGACGCGGCCGAGGGGGACATGCGGGGCGGCGGCTGCGGGGGGGGCGCCGCGCCCTTGAAGCGGTTCAGGTCGAGCGAGCTGGAGCGCGTGTGGTTGCGCAGGGGGCGCGGCGGCGGGGGTGGGGGGGGGCTCCTTCTTCGGCGCGAACTGTAAGGACTGCGGCCCGTCCTCGTGCACCGACAGCTCGCGCGCGGGAGGGGGGGGGCAGCACGCCGGCGCTCTTCAGCGGCTTTTTGGGCTGCGGCCGCTGGATGGACTTGATTTCAGCGCCGTTGCCGGGCTCGGGCGGCTGCGAGGGCGCGCGCTTGGGGCTGGCCAGCTCGAAGGCGAGCGCGATGTCGTCCCGCCGCGGGGAGGCCCCCGCCCGCGCGTCGCCCTCCGCCCCCGCGTCCGGGGTCACGCGCAGCGCCACCGGGTGGAAGATCTTGGGGTCCCGCTCCAGCGCCGACTTGTGGAAGTCGAAGTTGACGGGTTTGGGCCCCGGGCTGGATACACTCGACGTCGGCGAGTCGACGAATTTCGTCCACTCCTTATTGTTGACTTGCGTCTCCGGCTTGGGCGGCGTGAGCGACGGCTGCCTGTCTTCCTTCTTCTTGGCCTCGTACGGGTCGGGTTCCAAGTTGAAGTCGGCTGAGGTGCCGGAGCTGAACATATCGGCCCCCAGGTCTACCAGGTCCGTGGTGACGGTTTGTTGGGAGAACCTGGAGTCGACCTTGGGCACGAGGCTCGCGGGCAGCGCGTCCGGGACCGGCACGTTGTTCCTCCTCAGCACGATCAGATGCATCGCTATGCTGAACTCCTCGAGCGTCAGCATTCCGTCTTTATTGATGTCCGATAGCAACCAAATTTTTCTCAAGTCCGTTACAGATAGGCGGGACTTTTCGAAGAACAACCTGGAATTGAAATATTGAGTTATTATCACATTGCCATCTAAAAACAATTAAAAAATCTGTCGTGGCTGAGCCAGACGGGCGTAATTTTTTTAATTGAAAGTCGCCGAAATTCGGTCACGCGATTTCTGCTGCGCTCAGTTTAATACCACTATTTCATTCACACGGCGACCGAAATTGAGTCGTCTGCCCGCTCACGCGCCCTTTATTAGCGGCAGAATTTAGTGAGCGTGCCCGCTAAGGGGGTGAGGGAATAGACTAGTGTTGCCAAATTAATTATTGATAGTTTATACGAAATGTTGTGGTATGCTACAGTTTTTTAAGAAACCTGAAATAAGAAGATTTTTGAATTTTCGACCGCTTGCCCATAAATTTTTACATACATACATACATACATAAACTCACGCCTTTTTCCCGGAGGGGTAGGCAGAGACCACTTCCTTCCACCTGCTACGATTCAAACATACTTCTTTAGCTTCATCCACACTCATTAATCTCCTCATACAAGCTTGTCGGTTTAGAGTACTCTTGACCCGACCTTTTGTCAGAACGTCCCCGATTTGGTTTTGGAACGTTCGTCTTGGTACTGGGTGGTCACTCCATAGGCGTTTTGACAAGCTACTTCTTTTTGAATATCAACTACAAGTCAATGGCGCTAGGCGCTATGTAAAACACCCCCGAACGCCACCGGCGGAGTCCCGCGGTGCCTGCGGGGTGCGGGGCGTGGGGCGTTATATCGGGCGGGGAACTCATTTTGGCGCGGGGGGTGAGTATCCTTTCTGTACGGGTTAGTACTATTATTTTCTTCTGTGGTCTTGGTCTTCCCCTTCCAACGCTTCCTTCCACTCTCGCCTTATAAATCTGTTTTGAATTTGAAAATGGAAGTGTGAGTACCTGGCCACCTGTCCGCTGAGCAGGCCGCGGTCCGGGCGCAGCTGCGCGAACTGCGCCGCGTAGTGCCGCGCCTGCGCCTCGCTCACCGCCCACACGTCACCCGCCCCACCATCCCCCTCCCCGTCACCATCACCCTCCTCCTCCGACGAGTGGCGGTCCGACGACTCCTCTTCCGTACCTGTAATCATATAAAAACACTTTTCAAACGACAAATCGGGTACTTTAGACGGCACATGCAGCTGGACATGTTGACCTTGAGAGCGCCCGTATTCCGTAGGAGTAGGGGTGGATTTCGTAGTGCGAATGTTTAACCGCATGTGCTGGCTTCTGTACTAGACTGCGATTAAATATAGTAACAGATACACAAACGCCGTTCAAAAAACGGCACCGTCAAAACTACACCAAATCAAGCATGGCGCACTCCGCGCCAGAATGTTCGTACGCCGCGCCGGGTGGTCCCATATATGGGGCCAGTTAGTAGGAAAAACGCGCGCGCTTGTGAAGAAGCTATTATTTAGTCTGGTATTTAAGGTGCATTCTGTTTTAATACGAGCGCAACGACAAACCGTAGGCTATTATAACCAGTGTCACGTTCGACGCGTTTAAAGTAATTTGAACGTTAGTGGCGTGGTAGCTAGGATTAAATTCGCACGTTTGCTATCAGAGAGTGCGCCTTCTGTACCTAGTACTATTATTTATTCTGTGGCGCAGTTTCTGTCTCAGTAACGACTAGGGGCAGCGCAGATTCGACGGCGCAGATTGCCTGACACCGATTTTATCTTTATTTATCTTGGAGTGGGAATAAATAAATTAAAATAAAAGAGAAAATATAACATAATAAATGATTCAACATAATTTGCACAATTTAAACGTTACCGTAGATAGTAACCGGGACCAACGGCTGTTGCAAAAATACCATCTAGCAAAATCTCAAGTTGCAAAATTAAATGTCAAGGGATACAAGTAGTAGTGTCCCAAAAACTAAAACCACCTCATCTCTGACCAGACCAAAACCAAACCATCTGATCTCAGTCAAGGTGTAAAAAACCACCACAGTGGTCCGTATTTTTCACGTGTTAATCGGCATAGTTAGAGTCATGTGGAGAGAGGTATTTGCCCAGCAGTGGGACACAATGACAAGAATCGACATAGGGATCCTGGTAACGCTTTTATGTAATATTATGTGTTATCAGGAAATAAACTAATTTTCCTGTAAGTTATGCGTAATTCCTTTATTTACTAAAAGGAAAGATATAAATATCATAAGCATTGATAGACGATAGCTTTTTCTTTATACAATATTACTTAATAAGTAGTTACAATATTTATTTTTATTAATTGTAGTGACTCTCAATGGATGTCAAATAGCTGGAGGTAACATACAAAAAATCTATGCCTAGTACGTGCGTTGACGGCTAACGAGTCGCGAAACACCGCCAATTAGAACTGCGTAAACTAGTGTAATTGGTTAATTCACACTATTGTGCGTCGAAGATTCATTTACCATTCATTATGTACGAGTTTTACATGTGGTACATGGTAAATAGACTACACACTAAACAACTAAAACATACATACATACATACAGTCACGCCTCTTTCCCGGAGGGGTAGGCAGAGACCACTTCCTTCCACTTGCTACGATCCAGACACACTTCTTTCGCTTTATCCACATTCATTGATCTCCTCATGCATGCTCGTCGGTTTAGAGTACTCCTGACCCACCTTTTGTAAGAACGTCCCTGATTTGATTTTGGAACGTTCGTCTTGGTCTTCCCCTTCCAACGCTTCCTTCCACTCTCGCCTTATAAATCTGTTTAGTCAATTTCTCTTCACTCATTCTCTCCACGTGACGAAACAAATTTAGCATCCCTTTCTCAATTCTACAACACCACTGCATTGTAGTATTTGAATTTTCAAATATAGATACATAATTTATGAGGGCAGATTCCTTAGGACCTGGTCACAGCTTCTGGTGACGTCAAGTCTGGTGAAGGTTGATTCGTCGTAAATTTTAGACAAAAGCAAAGATTAATTTTTAAAAATCTGACGACAAGCTGCTCGAAGTGTAAAGAGACCAAAGTTCACGCCGTCAATTCTGGAATATTCGGCTAAATGTGCATACACACATCCCTTTTACTTTTACTCTCTTACACAGCAACTAAATAAGTTCTTTCTCTTCTTATCCATGTGCCCCGACCACACATCACTACGTTCATTCACTTAGCTACGATTGTTTCGTGTTTACCCAGCAGATGCGTTTCTCTCTCAGTCAGCTATTTGTTTGTCTCTCACCATGGTCTAAGTAAACAAGGTCTAACAAGAAGACCACGTGACTGACACAAGCCTACGTCATTTCTACATCATTTTGCCTATTCATCCTTGTCGAATGCGTGTAATAGACAAGGATGAACAGCGCAAAATGACGTAGGCTTGTGTCAGTCACGTGGTCTAACGGTTTTTCTTAGACCGGAGCACACGTCACTACGTTTATTCACTTAGCTAAGATTGTTTCTCGTTTACCCAGCAGATATACATCTCTCTCTCTCACTCAGCTATTTGTTTGTGTCTCACCTAGCAGCTGCGTGTGTTCCTCGGCGGTGTTGGCGGGCCACACGCCGCGGCCGGTCGCGCTGTGTTCCCACGCCGGGTGCGCGCGCTCCGCCACGCTGTTTGTCGGAGTGGGGCTGTCGCTGGCCGTGCTCCATGGCGACCCTGCCTTGTTTCTCCTCTGCCGAATAAATAATACTCAAGATTAGACTATAAGAAAGGATACTGAGATTGGAAGGACGTGTTGAAAAGACAGATTAAGGCGAATATTCCAGAATCAAATCGGGAATGTTCTGATCAAAAGTCATGTCAGGAGTATTCTAAACCAACATTCTGATAATATCAGTACAATATTTAATATTTTTACAATAATGATATAAGCGGTGCTGTTATACTGCAAAAAAAGTTATTTTTAAGTCTAAGTTTAAAAAACATTTAATTAACTCACTGAATTAACTCTACAGTGTAAAAAAATAACTAAGTATTAAGTATTAGATCCCACAGACAAACTGCTGTGCAGTTTTGTGGGACTATGATTAGTTTTTAAGGAAAATTTGTATTGGATAATAAATAAATAAATAAAATAAATAAAGCAACCCATGTGTGGTGCAGTATGCAAAGTATTTCAGTAATGTAATAAATTAGCTATCACATACAGCTATGTATGCTTAATATGTCTTCCAGCCATTGGCATTTAAGCCTATATAAGTTAATCCAGTACAATACTCAATACCAAAACTTTATCTCTAAATTCATCATAATATTTAGGTTCCTAAGGGGAATAAGTCAACTGACAGAGCCTGTACTACGGGTGTCAGACAGCAGATTAATATATACATATATAAATGTACAACATCCAGACACAAAGTAAACACAACTGCTCATCACATGAATGTTTGCCCTGGGCGCGATTCGAACCTGTGCTTCGTAGGCAGACGTACTACCAAGTGGGCTACGAGGCCGCCATAATATTTTTAGACTACAAGAGTGTCAATATTAAGTAATACAGTGCAAAATATCTGATCTATCTGATCTAAATTAACTGAATTGAATGGTTTGGCATATTGCACTGCTCTATGATTGCACTGACACTACTTTGTCAAGGTTGAGACCTTAACAATGAACAGTCAGATGACATAAACAGCTTATTGTTCGCATGTAAAGGCCAATTAGTCATAATCAGAGTTAAGAAAATTTTAACAACAATTTAGGAAAATAGACACTCAGACAGAATCTACACTATACAGATATTAAATGGAAGTTAAAACAATTAACTTTTTGTTTAATTAGTGATATGGTAATGCACACATTTGTGTAATCATGGTAATATATTTTACTCATTGTATGTTCAGATAGATCTTATCTATCACTCAAAAATTATCTTTAATTAGTTTTAAAGACTCACCATTAATTTTTAGACACAATGTAGCTAATTCTTGTTTTCACACTCTTATCCTGAATATAATGTCTATGAAATGTTCTTTTAGGCTTTTAGGAATAGAAAAAGACAGGATATAGTCAAAATTTTGCCTAATTTTTTTTTCGCAACCACTGACAAAGTTGGTAAACCTTTTTTCTTAACCAAAACTTGGTTGCAAAGATATAATAAAAATGAAAATGACTGTAGGGAATTTGACAGCTGTGCCTTTGTTCGGTGATTAAATTCCATCAAAACTCTATCTGTTCATTTTCTGTACTTTTCTGTTCCCACATGAATTAAAAATTGGCTGATTTAAATTGGACTTTAGAGGATTGATGATGATGATGAAGACGGAAGCGGTCAGATGCGCAGGAAATATTAAGATTATTTTAATGGCTTAAGCAATCTTAATTACAAGTTTATGGAATTCTTTTTTGCACATGTCTATTTATTATTTATTGCATGGATTATTAAACTAATATTATTCCATTCTTTCTATAGCACAACTAGGTTTTTGTAAATAAGCTAAATAATACACAGGAAAGGTAATGGATGTGTTTAAAAATAAATTCTGATAATTGTGTCTAAAAATCATAATACACTACTACTCTAAATTTGTTTGTACACTGCATTTTGTGTTTGTTATTAATATTTTTTATAATATTAGGTGAGTAACAAAGTTATTTATTCAATTTAAAATGGATGAACTCAGATAAATAAGTAAACAAATACTTACACCGTGTGATCCAGATCTTTGAGAAAGCGTTTCTGATTCCATTTCTGAATCTGTACTTAGTGCTTCTGTATTATCATGAGATAGAGTTTGAGGGACATCACTATCTGACAGGTTTGAAGACAGTCGGATTGGTTCATAGGCACCTACATTCTTTTCCCTTTCAACAAACCGCCTCTCTCTTTTAGGGATATGTTGTTCTTTTGGTGAGTTAGATAATTGTATTAGGTCGGCACTAGCTTCAGAATTAAGAGTCCACGTAAATCTAGGCAATGGCAGGTCCAGTGGCGACGATAGTAAGTCTGGCTTCAATTCTATGTTAGACTGATGAGCTGCTATTAACTTTAGTGCAGAATAAAACTGTTTCCTATTCATATGGTTTAGTGTGGCGTGGCTATTGGGCGCAACGCTTATATCCATGATCTGAAACACAATTTAACGATCATAGTAACCAGTTCACAAAACAACCTGTTAATGAAGCGTATGGCTAAATGAATGCATATATTACCTGTTTAAGGATGTCGTTCGCCACGTTAGACGATCTGAATAACTCTGTCGCTTTCAAAATTGGTATTTTCCCATTGGATTCTTCGTCGCAACACAAAAACAAATCGCCGAAATATCTCATTTCGGTCTCTGTCAAATTGAGATCCTCCATTATAACCAAAATATCACAATTGTATCGATTCACACACACTTTAAAAGGTTCTTATTTAAATAAGCGACATAAATAATCATTATCTGTTAATGTAAACCATATTCATTGATAAATAAACGGATTTAAAACTTGTACATCGCAAAATTTACACGAAGCATACGATGTTAGTACAGTAAGTCAAGTGACAGCTGCTCTCCTCCTTCACCACCCACACCCACCCCCGCACCGCAGTGTGACCAATAAATAAAAAACCGATATTTACCGTAATCGATCGATTAGAATAGAAGAGAATAAAAATTTATTTGAAAGAATACATGATTAGTAACAATGTATTCTACTAAACATTTTCAGTGTGCAAATATTAAATTACAAGGTTAGATACTTACTATTAAATTAAAACTTTACCTATATAAAACTGTGTTAATTAATTATTCACGTTATTATTTCTTCTAGTATTGTATAAAAAAGTTGTAATACGAAATAATAAACTACTTTCACTCGGCTAACTGCTGCTGCTGATGGTGTATTTATGATGATGTTGGAAAGCAGGTAGGTACGTACCGTAGTAGGTATGATCAAAATATTAAACTTATTGATGAACAGAACAGACGACTATATTTCTACAAATCGCACAGTGGTTGAAAAGTTTTGCATAGTGGGTGTTACACGAACATACTATAAAGGAAATAAAAAAAGCTGGACGCAAGCGCAAATTGTCCGATACGCTAAACGTCAGAAATTTAATTGACAAATAAACAAAATGACAGACGGCCAGTAGGTATGCTAAAACTATTAACATTATAGTTCGAAATAACTTATAATGCTTTTTATCATCAGGAAGGTGGGAGTAAAACGAAGTGATTATATGTATATGGGAAAAGGCCGCGCTACGCTTTGTCTTCATGGTTCCTTTTATTTATATTGATTTAGGTTAGGTAGGTAGGTTAGGTAGGTAGGTAGGTACTACCTAAGTAAGTACGCGCAGTAGGGGAGAAATTGAAATGAAGCCCGACCAAAGAAATAAGAAGCCTCGCCATATTGCGAAATTTCAATGGAACTAATTTTATAAGAGAAAGTTGCCATAGTCGTAAAAACATATACATGTGGCGCCCCCAGAGCAGGTTTCTTATTTCTTTTGTGAAGAAATCGATTGGAATCGTAATACCTAATTGAATAAGAATAATTTTATTCAAAGTATTTGAAAAATAAGAAAAAAAAATTATGAATTTATTTTTTTAATTGCATTAATAATTTACATTATATGCAGGTATGTTCGCATTATTATTAAAGATTACAATTCTCTTTCAACAAACAGAATAACACATACATAGGTAACTACTATCAAAGTAGCATGATCATATTATTTAGATTATTTCACAGCTATCCTTAAAAATAACTTAAAAGCCGATAATCTCGACAAATAATAATCATCACATCTCTAAAACGAAATTAATAATTTAATCCTTGGTCTGGATGTACTTGATAAGATCGATGACACGGCTGGAATAGCCATACTCGTTGTCGTACCAACTGATCAGCTTGACGAAGTTGTCGTTCAGGGAGATACCAGCAGCAGCGTCGAAGATGGAGGAGTGCGTGTCACCAATGAAGTCAGACGATACAACCTGATCTTCGGTGTATCCAAGAATGCCCTTGAGGGGTCCCTCAGCGGCCTCCTTGACCTTCTGCTTGATTGCATCATAGTTAGCGGCCTTGCCAAGACGCACAGTCAGGTCGACGACCGAGACATTGGCAACAGGCACACGGAAAGCCATACCAGTCAACTTTCCGTTAAGAGCAGGGATTACTTTGCCCACGGCCTTAGCGGCACCAGTGGAGGCGGGAATTATGTTCTGCTGAGCACCACGGCCATCACGCCACAGCTTGCCAGAAGGACCATCCACAGTCTTTTGGGTAGCAGTGGTAGCGTGTACAGTGGTCATCAAGCCCTCGATGATCTCGAAGTTGTCATGGATAACTTTGGCGAGAGGAGCGAGGCAGTTGGTTGTGCAGGAAGCATTGGAGATAACCTTGTAAGAGGGGTCGTACGCTTCAAGGTTGACACCAACGACGAACATGGGAGCGTCAGCACTGGGGGCAGAAATGATGACCTTCTTGGCACCACCCTCCAAGTGAAGAGAGGCCTTATCAATGGTGGTGAAGACACCGGTGGATTCTACGACGTATTCAGCGCCAGACTTGCCCCAGGGAATGGCTTTGGGTTCCCTTTCAGAGAATACGGCGATTTTGTTGCCGTTTACTACTAAGTGGCCATCCTGAGCCTCAACTGTTCCCTTGAAGCGGCCGTGGGTAGAGTCGTACTTGAAGAGGTAGACCATGTAGTCCAGGCCGATGAAGGGGTCGTTGATGGCCACGACCTGAGCTCCCTTCTCGATGGAAGCGCGGAGCACCAGGCGACCGATGCGGCCAAATCCGTTGATACCGATTTTCGACATTATAGCTGGAACAAAAAAAAAAACATTGAAATAATACTAAAATGTATTTCTAATGGACGCCTCACACAGCGCTGTTGAAGTGGCTAAGTTCTGGGCCACAAATATTTGTCATCGACTCGCAAAGAAGAAGAATACTAAAATACATTTCTTTCTTTCTTCGTATTTTTCTGTTGTTTATATTTCTCACTAATAATAATGATTCTGAAAGTATATTTGTACTGCATTATACTGATATAGCAGATTTTGTACGTATGAAATTTGATAGGTAACTGTTATAGTTATTATTTAGAATAAAACAGAATATTATACTTTATTCCACAACAGGAATTATTAATGAAAGTGTACAAATAGGCGGCCATATAGCTAGGGTAGCAAATTATATCAGGCAACCCACATTAATTATTATTTACTAGCAAATCACACTAACTTTTTACTAGTTCCATTGTACATTTTAATTAATAAATTATTAAAGTATAGAAACCTATACATAATTGAAATTTTGAATCTCTATGATTAGATTATTATCTCTAAAATCTCAAAATATTTACTAAATAAACCTTATCTAACTAATAAATCTGCAATATTAAAGATAAGTACATGCAAGCTAGACGGTTTTTGATAAGTAACACCCCAGTGTGTGATATATATCTACAGACAATAATAATATAAAACAATTGAAATTAAATCTGTTAAATAAACAAAAAATACTGTATATTTATTTCTTACTTTATTAGATTTACTTGAACATATTGAAAATTTATATTTATCATCATCATCATCATCATCATCATTTCAGCCGAAAGACGTCCACTGCTGGACAAAGGCACTATATTTATAGTGACCATGAAATACAGAAGAAATATCTAATAGGTATTATGAGACAACACACCAATAATTCAGACTTAAAATAACTTGTCAAAGTCAGAATAATGCTAAACAGGATGCACTGGTGTTACTATTTATTCTATGCAAGTTGAGTGGGTTGACTCAAACGACTGTGGTGTGGTATGTACCGGCGCGTGGAGGTCGCTTAGAGGTCACACCATTATTATGAAAAAATACACACGAATTACGAATATACCATCACTATTTCATACCGTGATGACAATTATGAATGCGTTTAATCATTCATTCATTAAAATTATGCGTAAATAAACTGTTATAAAGTCAGGTTTGGTAAAGGTGACACAGCGGTGGTTACGTTATTATGATGTAAATGAATGCAAATTCCTTTCGATTAATTGAAATACTGCTTAATTACTAACATGATGAATAAATAAATAAAATTAGATGATTAAAGTAAAATTGGAATTCACACTTACCGGATTTATTGGAAAGGATGTAATGTAATGATGACACTCCACGTACACTCCGCGCAAGATGGAGTTTAAAAATGTCAGTCGAGTCGAGAAGGACGGCGCAGGGTGGAGATCGATGTATCATAGAGTACAAAGACTAGAACTGACACTATTGTACAAGATTAGCAAAATGTAATCAATGATAGAAAACCTTTATAACTTTTGAAATAGTAGGTATGGCTTTTGTATGAACCTATTGCAATTTTTGTTTTATTTATATTTGACATTTATTACACACAAGAAAACACAATAGGTACTTAAAACAACGCCACACACACAACAAGTAACTACTAAGAAATTTCTTCCAGTAGACACAAGTTTTCTAAAAGACCCTTTTATAAGCAATGATGATTATTACATACATTTATAAATTGTTTTACTTGCAATGGAAAGTTTTCCAGTAGCCCTTAACAAAAACCCTTACAAAACGGCTCAACAGATGGCACTAGTGAATAGTGAGGTAATAAATATCGAAGTATTGGATTATAAAAAAAAAACATTCAAATTAATCACCTAATTATCCTAAAATTATTTTCAGTCAGTCAGAACCACGTACAAACCGACAAAAATAAAGACAAAAAGTCTACAACAAATCTCACTGTTTTCATTATTTTACTAGCTAGAAATCTTAAAGAACGCTCGTATTTTTTTTTTCAAACTGTCAGAAAATCTCCCATTGGGAATTCAGAACTCTACTAGCTTTCCACCCGTCGGTTCCACCCTCGCTAACAGTTTTTATCCTTGGGAATGAGCTATTTTTCCGCAGTAACAACAGGTAACTTATGAGTTATTCTAATGTATAAGCTATATTGTCGTTAAGTTTAATTAAAATCCATTCAGTAGTTTTTGTGTGAAAGAGTAAAAAATAAACTTCCATTTCCATCCATACATTCCACATACGTTCATCCATCCTCACAATCGTTTGCGTTAATAATATGAAAGCCTGCCTGACCAAAGAATTAAAAAACCTCGCCATATTGTGGATTTTCAATGAAACTAATTTTATAATAGAAATTGTTGCCATAAACATAAAAATATACGTGGCGCCCCCAGAGCAGGCTTTTCATTTCTTTGGTCAGGCTTTGGTAGTAGTAGGATTATGCGCGCATATATGTGAGCGAGACAACTATGTAACCGGAGTCGTATGAAGATTTGGAGACACGTCTTTCTTGAAGAATACTTAAGCCAGACGAAATCAAAACAGGCATTGCTTAAGCCAGACGAAATCAAAAAATTGCATGTCCTATTGACATTAAAACTGTAAACTTGATTGTAGACGTTGCTGCTGGGAGAGGAATACCTACTTAAAATGCTGTGTGTCGTCAAGCTGACGATGCAGACAGCTCGAAGTGTCTGGTATAATTTCATCATTAGTAAAGCCCAGCCATCCATATTGCGTAGTTTCTATGGAACTAATTTTATGATTGAAAATGCTGGATCACCTGGAATAAATTGCTTTAAACAATAAGGCCGCCTTTTGCCTAACGCTTTAGATTAGTTATAATTGTACTATTTTCTGTTTGCGTGCAATAAAGTGTAGGCACACGTGGCGCCTCTAGACCATGTTTTTATTTTTCAATCATGCTTTTATCATAACTAACAGATATTAAACTATTGCGTGATGCTCTCAGTGTATTGTTTGTTTTACCTATTTATGTGTCTGTTAGCTTATTTTATCATCTTTGACTATGACGATACTTGTCTGATAGTGATTTCAAAACTTATCGGTAAATACCGGTTATTTTAAATTATAATAATAAAATATAATATATCTGAAATTGTAGTTGTTTGGGTGTTGTAAAATAGAATGTATGTTCGATATATTGCATAGCGGTGTGTCGAATCAAGTCGAGATCAATTCAAGAAAGACGGATACCTAACCTTGAGATGACATTTGTCGTGACGCGCGTAATTCAAAATGACCATACATTTTACCACAGCAGCTCTTTTAATTTCTTTAAAATTTCTAGTCTACAAATGAGTAATAATGGTAATAAAAGTAGGAATAAATGGTTTCGGTCGTGTCGGTAGGGTAGTGTTTAGAACCTGCCTCCAGCATCCTGAAGTCGAGGTATCATAAAAATAAACCATAAGTATTCAAACCACCAAACCATCTCCGAGGTACAAAATAGTAGTTAATAGTGCCAATGTAAATAAATAGCAAAATAGCTAACCCTGAGTGAACGATTTCATATATACCTAACCTACAGACTTAGAGTTTAAAAAATGTGATCGTAATCAAGCAGTTATTCTGAGTGTCCTCTACATTCTTAGAAAGTCACCTCAATCTATTGGGATGCGCGCTGCGCATCAGTATTATATTTTTACCATTCAACAAGTTGTTATTGAGGCGAGATTGCTTATAGTTTTTATCACTTTATTTTTATTTGTTTCGTAGGTATGTGCCATCAACGACCCGGCTGTAGAGGTCGATTACATTTGCTATTTGATAAAGTTTGACTCCACCCACGGCACACTTAAGAGCAATGTTACCCACACCGATAGAGAGATCATAGTCGATGGTAGGTCATCTAATTGTGGCAGGTTCGTTATAGGATCATATGCCTAGGTCCCCACCGAAGGGCTAAGGTGTTTAGGGCCTTATTAGACCACACCCTATTGCGAATTGGTGAACTTCACACACAATGTTTGTATTTTTTTACAGGTGTGTTTATGCTTTTTCATGGTGTTTTCCTTCACCGTCAGAGCATCAAATAAACGTACATAGGTATAAATTATAAAATCGAAAACACATGGTTACGTCCCCTTTCGATTGGCAGACAGCGCCGAACCATTTCGCCATCAAGACGCTCCTTAGCACCTTTAGATCAGCTGTCGCAGCCGTTCACTGCCGATTTGTCAGCGCCTAAATTATTCATCGCACTCGTTGGCTCAATAAATAAATGCAGCTCATACAGATGCGGTGGAGAAATTGACACTCTTTATTACGCTTGGCGAGCACTTATAGTAGTTAGCTATAAAAGTTATGGACCCAACTAGAAAATAAATATCATAACATAAATACAACTCTAGTTCTATAAGAATTTTCATTGAGAATAGCTTTTACAGATTTTCAATGGGTATGTGTTTTAATCTAGTAGGTATTTTACCAATCCAGCAACCAAATTCTATTTAAATCCGTTTATATGTATAATTATATTTTCCCATAGGTTTTATTTCAATTCACTCATACTTAGCCTTATAAATGCTACAGATTTGCGCGTGAAGATATTTCAAGAGAAGTTCCCGACGGGCATTCCTTGGCACACGGCTGGCGCGCAGTATATTGTCGAAGCTTCTGGACTCTTCACCACTCTGGACAAGGCTTCGGTGCTTATACATACTATTCTTACTACAAAGAGAGAATGTTCACTAATTTTGAATGTTAGCTTTATAAATTCTCCGTTAAAAATAAAAAATACTAGTGAAAGAATTATTTCGATACGTCAATTAGTTTCCAAGATAGAGAAGTTTAAAGTGAGCGCGCGACGAAATTCCGCGTTCAAGCGCGTGACGTCATAATGCAACGCTCGCTCAGTCCGTTCCCGCTCTTCCGTACGGCTGCCTTGCGTTATTAGGTATTTTGTACTTGGATTTCTGAATTAAAAAAAAAATTAACAATCCAAATACCATAAAATCATGTGTTGTGCCAAAATGTACAAATACGGCTATCAATGCGCCGGAAAAGTTATTTTTTGTCGTTCCAATGGATGTCAAAATACGAAGTAAATGATTACAAGCTATGAAGAGATCAGATCCTGTTAGAAATCGAAGCACAGTTTATTGTTGTGAAGATCATTTTGACTTAAGTATAAGTAGTGATTACCTTTTTATGTACCTACTAGCTGCCCGCCCGTGGCTACGCCCGCGTTGGATTTCGACTTTTCCCGTAGGAATGAGATGATTTCTAGCCTGAAAAAGTAGCCGCGCGCGCTACTAGTATTAGGTAGACTTAATCCATCCCCCCGAGATCTATTCTATATCTGTACCAAGTATCATCAAAAATTCCCGCCGCGCTACTAGGTATATTTCCCGTGGGAATGAGATATTTTTCCACGGTATAATATCCTTTATCCCCCCTAAAATATTTTGTATCTCTGTACCAAGTTTCACTAAAACTTTCTGCCAGACCTCCCATTTTCCCGTGGGAATAAGGTACTTTCCCGCGGTAAGAGATAATCTATATCCTACTCCAAAGTCTATTTTATCTCTGTACCAATCTTTATCAAAACTTTTCACCTGTACTACTATTTTTCCCGTGGGATTAAAGTATTTTCCCGCGGTAAAATGTAGCCTATACATATCCCTAGGGTCTATTATATCTCTGTACCAGGTTTTATCAAAACTTTCTACTCGCGGTGACCTTTTTCCCGTGGGAGTGAGGGATTTTCCCACGGTAAAAGGTAGCCCATATCCATCTCCAAGGTCTATTCTATCAAACCCCAAGGTCAGATAGCTCGTAGATATCAAGTTTCATCAAGTTTCCGCCTCACGACTCCGCCCGAATCTTTCCCGTGGGAATCAGTTGTTTTCCCGCGATAAAAAGTAGCCTATGTCCGTCTCCAAGGTCTATTCTATCTGCGTAACAGACAGACAGACAGAGTTACTTTCGCATTTGTAATATTAAGTAGGGATTAGTAGTTTTCGGTTTTAAGACCTAATGGTTGCCTGGAAGAAATCGCTTAGAGCGATAAGGCTGCCACTTGCCTTCTCCCTTTTTGAGTGTTGTTAATGTATTTGTTTTTGTTCTGTGCAATAAAGTATATTTTGTTTTATTATTTTTATATTGACCTATATTACATTACCTAAAACCTAAGGTCTCTGATACCTACTTCTAGCTATAGCTAGTGGCATTACGAAATGAAATACTTGGGTATTTTAGGTACTTCAATAAAATAATACTTATAGAACAGATATTAATATCTATTTTCGAGAGTTATATTATAAAAAGTTTAACTTAACTTACCTTTGCAATTTTACTCCTCGCCTTTCGACGGCAAATAAATCACTATTGTCGCTAAATAATGAGCAACCAAGTCCTTCTATTTTAGGTAGATTATTTGATTGTCCATTTTCGAACCCTTCATCTATTATTAATTCAATTCATACAACTGGAAGCGATGAAATAAAGCAAAACACTGCGCGAGTAAACTACTGCGGAGCGTAGTGTTGCTATGTGACGTCACACGCGGTCACGTGACTGTCAGCGGGACTCGATATTTATGGGAACTTTGAATGCATATAAAATCAAAACTACTTGATATTTTTTAATGAAACAAAAACTAGCGTATCTGTATATATAAAAGCTCTACTGTAACAAAGTTTCAAGTGATTTTACATACTTAGTAACATTCCTCGTTGCGATGCGATGTGAATGCGCAGTTATGTGTGGGAGACCTAAGTCCACTGCATGACTTGCACCCGTTTGCACTAAACTTAAGAATCACTTAAGTTGATGCCTAAAGTATTAAGGTGAGATTTAGTGAAAATTTTGTTTGCTAGTAACCTTTAGACTTTTTTTTAAACTGCTTTAGTTTCTGTCTACCTTTATGAGCCCAATTAGACTGTTAGTGAAAAACAATTATTTTTTTAATCTTTAGTTAGCTTAGGTCTGTCTTAACTACGAAAAGCCTACGACAAGATTAGTGCAAACAGGTGTAAGAGTTCTTCCTTTAGGCTGAGGCCATACGAGCGTAACTTTGTGTCGTCGCAGATTTTCGGTCGCGAAATTTCTGCTGCATTCGGTTTCATATCAAAACAGAAATTGCGCAAACGAAAATGAGCAACTCAATTTAAAAAATACGCTCGTCTGGCCTCCCTCACCCAGGTATGTTCCTTTAGCTGCCTTGTACAGCAACCACAAAGTACTTTATATACATAAATGTTGGTTTTGTCATATTATAAGCTAGGAACCGCGCGGCTATTTTCCCTTATGGCTTTCTCTAGTCCTTACAATCACTTAAAGTAAGGGATCGTGTCGTTTGTAAGTCAGACCAAATATAGAGCCCGGATGATCCACTTGTTTGGTTTTAAATATAGTAAACTGGTACAAGCCCCTTCTATCATCAGAAGTGGGATGACAACTTTAATTACAAAATTATAGCCTAGATGTTGCTGTAACTGAAATATGTTGTTGTTGTTATTAATGGTTCGGTTTAGTATATTATTTATATGTAGTTAGCATACAAAATATTGGTTAATATAACTGTATTTAAAAAAAAACGGCCAAGTGCGAGTCGGAATCGCCCATGAAGGGTTCCGTAGCAGCCAGTAACATAATATAAAAGTTTTTGTAGTTCGTTGTGACTTTGATCGATGTTTTAATAATAGTGAAAGGTAAATTGCGGTTTACGATTTATGACGTATATTAAAAAGAAACTACTTACTAGATCTCGTTCAAACCAATTTTCGTTGGAAGTTTTCATTGTATTGCACATCATATATTTTTTTTAGTTTTATCATTCTCTTATTTTAGAAGTTAGAGGGGGGGGGACACACATTTTTCCACTTTGGAAGCGTCTCTCGCGTAAACTATTCAGTTTAGAAAAAAATGATATTAGGAACCTAAATATCATTTTTGGAGACCTATCCATAGATACCCCACACGTATGGGTTTGATGAAAAATTTTTTTTTTAGTTTCAGTTCTATGTATGGGGACCCCCTAAATTTAATGTTTTTTTTTCTATTTTTGTAAGAAAATCTTAACGCGGTTCACAGAATACATCTACTTACCAAGTTTCATTAGCATAGGTATTATAATTTCGGAATAAAGTGGCTGTGACATACGGACGGACGGACAGACAGACAGACAGACAGACATGACGAATTTATAAGGGTTCCGTTTTTTGCCATTTGGCTACGGAACCCTAAAAATGAAGAAAATATAAGTGACCATTATGATGCTTACTTGCCATGCACGAACAAGAAATCTTAATTTTAAAACTTGACCATAATTTAGATAGGTACCATAAATAATTCTAAAATAGTACAGTATTACTGTCATAGTAGCAATATAAATCTTAAATAAGCAAACTATTTTATTGTATGGTTCAGATTGTGCCTGAAATAAAATGTTTTTATTTTATTATTTTTAATGTTATATTTGTTTATAGGGACACTTAATATGTGATGGTGTGAGAAGAGTGATTGTCACTGCGCCGTGCATAGATGTACCAATGGTCATATTTGGAGTCAACGAAAATAAAATAAACACTGGTAATTGTTTTTGACAACTCTTTCAACAGATGTCGTCTGTGATTGTATAATTATAATAACAACGACACAAAAAAATACTACAAAATTGTACTAATGTGGAGCGTAAAAATTAAAATTTTCATTTTCGCTTCAATTTGAAAATAGAAGTATAAGTACTTTCTCGCCTAGCAGTCAGTTATATTTTACTTTTTTTCCGTGTCCTTTTTTTAAACGAATATGGAGAAGAAAGTTCTGTCTTGCGCTTGTGCCTTCTAATTTGAAATATGCTACAAAGTAAAGCATAGCCACTCCACCTGAAAATAAATTTTCAGAGTATACAGCTAATATAACTGACGAACACCCAACTAGATTACTTTTCATGGGCACTATTTCGTGTACTGAGGGGTTGTTTTTCTAAATATTGGGAAAATAATACGATTGTATTTCTAAGTTGAGTACAGTTAGACATAATAAGTAGAAACAGAATAATATAAGGATTAAACCAACATTTTATCGAATAGCCACAAAACTAAAAAAGATTGGCGGTATAGCCCGATGAAGGTACACTGTTCAAGTAAGTAATAGAGTACTCTATAATACAGTGAGTTATAGAGATAACTACAACATTTTCTTAGCGCCTAAGGGAAGGGGGTTTACGTATATTTGTAGGTGACTGTACTCGACCGCCAACTCTACTTGCGGGTAGCGGACACGGAAGTTAAGAAGAATGGTTGTGACGACAATTTTGACTGAGGGTAATTGGCTGAAATGTTTAAAATTTTTGCCAATTAAACAGTTGTTCACAAAACTTTCTTGTCGTATTTAGATTTAAATATTTAGTATTGCTATTTATTAAAATAAAACTCGTATCGACAGACACGAAAGTGATATCTTGCGGTTCGAGCACGTTGTATTGCCTGGCGCCTATAATTAAAGTGCTGGAAGATAAATACGGTTTAGAGGAGGGCTTCATAACGAGCATTCACGCCATGACGCCGTCCCTCAAACCCCTGGACGGTTTGTGCCTTAAAGGAAAGGTAAATATGCACCCATTTTCAGTAAACAGTATGCAGTTTATATGCTAACCTAATCCTACCACCTCCTATTTAAAGCCCGATCAAAAAAAAAAAAAAAGCTTGCTCTGCACGTATACGTATGTTTTTATGTTTCTGGCTCAAGTTCCATCGAAATTCCCAAATACCTATGGCAAAGTTTCTTATTTTTCTTTTCTCTTTTGCGGGACTTTACATAATTATATTATAAACATTAAAGTATGTTTATAATAACAATAATAATAAACATTTAATAGTATAAAGTAAGCATCAGCAGCAGCAGCAGCATTTAGTAGTAATAATAGTTATTCCGCTTTCACGACTAAACTGTAAAACGGAATTGAAGGAAGTCTGTATAGAAATGGAATCTATCTGTAGATATTATTATTTTAACATAATGATGATCGCAATCAACCGAGTAACACTATCGTTTGACATTTTTTATCTGTACAGAGTAAAACCTTTTATTTGCTTTTGTAAGTAAATGGAAACAGTTTCGTTTCGAACAAACAAAATGTTGATAACTCCATTTATAAATATAATATGGGCGTGTATTATTCTGTTCATTATCTCGGTCGTTATTCATCAACGCTTGATGGAATGAGGGGCCTGTCCTATAAATTACTTATTAAAAGATAATGGTATGAAGGTTCTGGTTGGTTGTACTAGTATTATGGAAGTTTCTGAATGGATATTATAGGACGAGCGGCAGCGCTATAGGTACTTATGTTTTCTTCTAATTAAGATTGGAACCCTTACACAGGAAGTATGCCATTCGGAGCGATTTGGGAGTTTGTATGCATCCTGTAAGGTACAGACCCTGGTAGGGCACTCGTCAAACAAATATCACTTTGAGTGACTTTCCTCAGTTTTGTTGGGCGGGCAGACTAATGCTGAATTCCCTAATAGTCTGAAAAGAAAGACGATTTAGTTCTTCCGAAGGCATGGAAAGCCGTTAGTCCTGGTTACTATGATATTATGCTAAAAACCGATACAAGGGGATGTAAGAAGTGAAATAGAACAAATCCAGATTCCTTTTTTTTTCTATCTGTTTGTACGGGCTAATCTCCGGAACTGCCGGACCGATTTGAATGAAATTTTGCGTGGTGATACCTTATATCCCCGATTAACATCTTAGCTAATTTTACCACGGGAAAATATCGTTCCTACGGCAAACCGGGTAGCCGGACACGGACAGCTAGTCACTACATAGTATAAAACAAAGTCGCTTTCTCTATCCCTATGTCCCTATGTATGCTTTAATCTTTAAAACTACGCAACGGATTTTGATGCGGTTTCTTTTAATAGATAGAGTGATTCAAGAGGAAGGTTTATATGTATAATACATGCATAATATACTTAGGGATAACCCACAATAACCATTTTCCTGTGCTAAGCCAGGGCAGGTCGCTAGTTATGAATATAGTTAGTGTGGTCAGGCCTCCGTCACTCCATGTACTTGCACGCTATAACTACCTACCGCCCGGACGAGCGGTCTCGGGCCTTTTGCGGACCAATTCCCCATTCCCTAAACGTGTTAGTAGAGTGGCGCAATACGCAAGAGAGAGAGATGCAGCAACTACTTCTTTGCGCCTAGCGCCGTGCGATCTGAATTGCACTTTATTATAACGGAGCTAGGGTTGCAATTTATATGAATTATGTCGCCTAGTGCAGCTTCTGTAGGGACTACTATTTGGTATTCTGTGGTGTGGTGTAACAAGTGTGCAGTATTGCAGCACTGGCGCGACCACCGCAGCATAACGCAGAACATAATCCCAGCGGCGACGGGCGCGTGTAAGGCGCTGGGCCGCATCATCCCGGCCGTGCGCGAGCGCATGTGCGGGCTGGCCTTCCGCGTGCCCATCGCCGACGTCTCCGTGCTCGACATCACCGTCAGGTATCACCACTATCACAAGACACGCACACGTTTACACCACACCTTTTTTTCTGCTTCTACATTGCGCACCTTTAGTATTATCACAGAAGAAATAATAGTACTAGGTACAGAAGGCGCGCTCTCTGATAGTAAACGTGGGAATTTAATTCTAGCTATCTGGCTATAATAGTCTACCGTTTGTCGTTGCGCTCGTATTAAAACAAAATGCACCTTAAGACCGCGCCGCGAGAGTCCGTATTACCACAAACGTATTACGCATTACGTATTAGCGTATTCACAAGCGCGCGCGTTTTTCCTACTAAATGGCCGCGAAATCGCGGCGCCGCCCGCCACCCTTTAAAAATAGTAACTCGAAAAATAATCAATATTTCAAAAATCTAGAACGGCAAGGATCGAGACGGTGTTCTGTAGAATATATAGAAGCCATTAACTTTATTTATTATACCTCGCTGTAGTTATAGATGTAAAAATTGCGGAAAACGCCGTTTCCGTCCTTGACGTTCTAGATTTTTGAACTATTGATTATTTTTCGGCGCGCCACTTAGCACCTGTAGATCCCCTCCTTATATTGAAAACATAACTCACTCTATTTACAAATAAAATGCACGATGCCATGCGATCTGAAGTGCACTTTATTGTAACGGCGCTAGAGTTGCTTTTTATTTGAATTATGTCGCTATGTGAGTCTTCTGTAGAAAACAAGGTCTTCTATTCCGACCACGGGACTTCAACATCAACCCCCATACATTTATAACACTCTCTGAAGCCGCTGGATACGAGCCAAGTAGGACCGATCGTCGTGGAGATCTTTGGCGGCTTAAATGTTGACATTAGTTAAAGAAAAAAAAATAGACAAATTGTCTAGGTTTATCTATTAAACGTGTTTGTAGTTGCAGGGAACGATACGTATTCAATATCAACTTTTAAAATTTATTAATCCAACTTCAGCAATGATGGTGGACCTTTACGTAAGTGAAATAAAGAAAACAATTTTTTCTTCTTCAGGTTAAAGAAATTCACCTCTTTAGAAAGCATCGTCAATGACATCGAAAATTTTAACAAAAATACTAAGAACATAATGAAAAGCAGTTCTGATCAAGCCGTGTCGTCGGACTTCATAGGAGACTGTCACAGTTGCATTCTGGACGTAAACTCGAGCATCCAGCTCAAACCCAACTCTTTCAAACTGATCTGCTGGTACGAGAACGAATACTCCTACGCGTGCCGCGTTATTGATTTAATTAAATATTCCGACCAACAGTTTGACGAATTAAACTCATTTGAAAATAATGCTCACATTGCAAATCCTATAGTAATAAAAGATGATCCGCAGTTAAAGTCTATGGACAAGACCGCCAAAAATAAAATGAAAGCTACAATTTATCGTACGCTGACCAATAAAGAAACAAAATGTCTGTCCAGTTCGAGATCTGGAATTAGTCCTGTTGTATCGAATGACCACAACCCGAAAGAAAAGGTAATATTATGCAAAATATGGAACGATGAAGTTCCTAAAGTTCGGCAGAACCCTACATCGTTTTTCCAAACGTGTTCTTCGTTCGCGCCGCAAGGGAAGCAGGATGGTGACCAGAACGCAGAGAAACGACTAGAGACCATCAAACAAGACTGCACCTGCCACAGGGCTCAGGAACGCCTCGAGAAAGTAAAACAGGAATTTTCAAAGATGGTCAATATCACAGAAACTTTACTCAAAAAAACATACAATAGTCACAATAATCTGGACCCGTCAGACAATAACAACACTGAAGCAAGCAAGGCAAATTGCAGTGTAAATACGAATATTAAAATAGTTAAAACGGGTGATAATTCTGTTGGATACGCTTCTAATTGCGATATTAGTTGCAGCTTGATGAGCAGTAGCACAAATAGCAAAAATGTTATTGTATGTAAGACCAACATTGAACAAGCAGAAAATTCTAGACGCGATCAAAACAATTCAGACTACAGTTTGACGGTTACTGAATCTATTATAGAAGAAAAGTCTCCTGAAAAGACAATCCAGGACGCGAACGCCAGTAAAAGCTTTGTCGCACAAACTTTTACAGATATATTTAATAATTTGTCCAATTTGCAATTACAGTTCTCTGTAACCAAAACTAATAATGACGAATGTGAAAAAAATGGAGAATCAAACAAATGCTTAGACCCGGTAAACCCCAACAATGCTGTTGTAAAAAATGAAGAGCGACATCAAAAAATAACACATACAGTTATAAACACCGATAGAGGAATTGATGATAATGGAAAATCTGAACCTAATCCACAGAATATTCCTAAAGCTGAAACAAGCCAAGAGCGACAGCATGACACCACGATGGAAAACATAAAAGATGATATACAGCACACAATGGATAACCAGTTAAACAAGTTAAACGTGAGGAATGACTGTATAAACAATTACCAAATAGACGTAAATGTCAAACCGCATTTTAGTAACTATGTCAAACCGGATTTTAGTAACTATGTTAAGACTGCAGCGAGCGAGGCCGGCAAAGCTGTCGTACAGACCAAAGGAAATTGTTCGGCAGACGAATCAGCTTGCGAACCCACCTCCACTTCTGTTGATGTCTCCGATCCAAACTGGAATACCACCCCCAACTATACAGAAAAACAGGACATCTATGATAAATTAGACAGTGCTAGCGGTTCTGTTAACTCATTTGAAATGGAGAAAAAGACTTCAGAAGTTATACACATTACTGATTTGACGAACTCTCTAGATGATTTAGACCGGTTAGACAAAATATGTAGGATTATGGAAATATCGGACGAATTGTCGGACAAATTGCTTTCAGCGTTAAATAAAAATTCTGTTGAAAACATCAATTGCATAACAAAGAAAAAATGGTCATTCAAAGATTTGTGTGAAAAACTGAACCTTGATGAGTTTTGTGTAAAAGTATTCGGCAAGTGAATCCCGTCCTTTTCTGCTTAAGTTGGTATTAGTATATTAAAATTACGATTGTTTTATAAATATATAGTTTATTACAAGGCACTGTTTTATTATGCTTGAATTATTTCAAAATTGATTAAGTACAAAATCGTCTAAATAAATAATATTTTGTTTCATTTTATACACAGTAATCTTATAAAATATGTTTACATGACTTATAAAATATTGTACTTGTTTGTAAATATGATAAGATATCACAGTGGAACAAAATTATAACTTAGCTTACGTATAGCAGGTACATGTAAAAATTTGAGACTCAAAAGCGGCCACGGAATAGCTGAGACTTACAACTGAAAAATTGTACTAACATTTCCTCTTCATACATTATTCGCAAATTTTTCTAACGGCAAGAGAGCGCAGCTTGTGGGCAAACGAATTGTCTTCGCACACTCGAGTTTTACAGTAAATTAAAGCTTATCTAAGAATCTCATGATCAGTCTTACCCGTATCTGTTTCGATCTGCGTCAGTCATGTTCCTGAGTAGTTTCCAGTTCATGTTGACTATAGTTTTGGGGAACACCGCGTCCTGCAGTTCAATAAAATCAGCGATCACCACGTTGACGGGGGCCTGCGCGGGGGGGTCGCTGCGGGCGGGGGGGCCGGGGGAGAACCCCGCCAGCTTCGGGAGTACTTCCTTTACTACAGGCTTGGCGCACTTATCTTTGATGTTTGATATCCATCTGAAATCGATCGGATTGTTGTCTTAAATCTCTGTCACGAAACATGCCATGAATTAGATCTCGTCCAACCTATATTGATCTACTTTACTCGACACTTGTAAGTTAAAAGCGTTCAACAAAGGTGGAATAAAAGCAGAAGATACCTCGGACATGTCATAAAACCAACGCGCTTTGATTTAATGTTTTTGAATAGCTTCTACAAGACTCCTACTGCTGCGTGTAAAACACGCCAGTGCAACGGGAAAAGGACGCTAAGCTCGCGGGAGTGAACGCGATATAAAATATCTCATACACATAATCTTCTTGTTAAAAACGGCCCAGACTAGCTTGTAGGTAGGTATACCAGTGATACCAGAAGGTTTACTTTCCTACTCGTATATGGAGTACTAGCTTTCCGCCGCCGCTCCGCCCGCATTAATAGTTTTTCCCGTGGGAATGAGGCATTTTCCCGCGGTAAAAGGTAGCCTATGTTACTCAGGGTGAATGTAGCTTTCTAGTGAAAGAATTTTTGAAATCTGCTCAATAGTTTTTGAGTTTATTCATACAGACACACACAAAAATACAAATACACAAAGATACAAATTTTTCTTCTTTATAATATTAGTATGAGTATGAAGTATGTTGACTAGCTTTTCGCCCCGCGGCTCCGCCCACGTTTAAGTTTTTTCCCGTGGGAATGAGGCATTTTCCCTATATGTAGCCTAGCCTATCTGTAATTCTGATGCATAAGCTATATTATTGTAAAGTTTCATTAAAATCCATATAGTAGTTTTTGCGTGAAAGAGTAACAAACATCCATACCATACATCAATACATATATCCTCACAAACTTTCGCATTTATAATATTAAAGTAAGATAAACTTTAAGTATTTTGAGTAGTCAATTACCTGATTCTTCGCAAAATGTCAAATAGGCGTGATTATGAGAATTCGTTCTTTTTTTTTTTAATTGACCTATGCTTGTGTCGAAAAGGTACGACCAATCAAGCTTCACCGGACTTGCGGGGATGAGAATACGTGGTTGGTCACCTGAGCAGTATGAATGCCGGCGTGGGCGTGAGCACGGCCTGGTGCACGAAGCCTGCGCCGGGGCTCCGCGAGATGGCGCCGAGGAAGCGCTCCAAGCCCGCCACGGAGTCCTGCCGCGGCCACGGCGACGGCAGCGCCTGCGGCTGCCAGAATTCACTAGTGGAATATACCGCTTCTTGCCGATATACAACTATCACCTGCAAAACGAGGGAAAATTACGTCAGATTGTACTGCTATGTAGGCCTACTATGTAAGTAGCTACAGGCTCGAGAAGCTGTCAAACGCGACATTGACAGAACTACTATGCCTTTAATGTCACTATGTCGCGTTTGACAGCTTCTCGAGCCTGTCGCTACTTACATAGTAGGCCTACTGGTTCTGATTTTTTTCTCGTGGTCACGGCCCCCTTGCCACAGAAGAAAATAATAGTACTACCCGTACAGAAAGGACACTCACCCCCCGCGCCAAAATGAGGTCCCCGCCCGATATAGAGCCCCACGCCCCGCACCCCGCAGGCGCCGCGGGACTCCACCGGTGGTGTTTGGGGGTGTTTTACATAGCGCCTAGCGCTATTGACTTGTAGTTGATATTCAATTGTTATTCAAAAAGAAGTAAGTTGTCAAAACGCGTTTTCTGTATAGAGTATAGAGTCTGTATGGAGTGACCGCCCAGTGCCGTAGCATAACCTAGTTCGTAGTACGCCTGTCTTCTAAGCACAGGGACGCGGATTCGAACCTCGCTCAGGGCATTTGTGTGATGGATGAGCACTTGTGTTTGCCTTGTCTGGATTCTGGAAGTTGTTTATTTACATAACTAAGTATGTAAGCTTTGTATTGGATATTAAACATGACCCCTTTATTACACATATCAGACGAGAGAGAAAAAGACACTCAAACTTCTTGTGCGTACATCTAAAATTATTTAAATAAATGATCCAAGTTTTACATAACAATAAAACTTGTATTATTGAGCAGAGACGATGCACAGCATCTGTGAGAGTGCGCCACCTACTTCCGATTCGATTTCCACCAATTAGAGGCCATTTCCTGTGAATATTGGTTGCTAATTTGACTTTGTGTCACCAGAGGACGGCTCGTTCGACCTTACCTCATAAGTCTCTCACCAGGAGCCCTTGAAGGGATGCTGTGCATCGTCTCTGCTCAATAATACAAGTTTTATTGTTATGTAAAACTTGGATCATTATCGGCATGTGACGATGCACAGCATCTGTGAGAGACGTGTTTATATCTCCTGGTGACTAAACGACGCTATGTGATGAGGAATTATGCTTGTGCTGAAGTTCTCTGCAAAATAACTCTTAAACAAATTTAGTAGAAAAATAATCGGATCATTTGCATGTGCATCATTTGCATATGCTTGTGCTGAAGTTCTCTGCAAAATAACTCTTAAACAAATTTATTAGAAAATAATCGGATCATTTGCAAAATTAGGAGACCCATTTCTTAGAATCATCCTTGCTATGATATTATAGAATGAAAGTTCTTCCTCTCATGATTACTATTCGTGAAAGAAAGGTAGACTATGACGTTGTGTAGTTATTTCAACCGCGAGGTGCGAATAAAAATTTGCAAAATTAATCACAATATAGAGAGGTACGGTTAATAGCTGCGAGAAGCTATTGAGGGTAGAAAAAATTACATTTAGCTATTTATGACTGCATACTCAGTTCTAAAACATTATCTAACCAAGGTAAAATATTTTACTAATCACGTCTAATCATTAAACAGAATCGCCGTCAAGGGTTGCCCCTCAGTTTAGTACCTAATATAATGTGCCCACTTGAAACGTTATTCGAATTCCCATAACTCAACCGCAACGGCAAATTATTAAATGTTTCCAAATGAATATTTTAAGATCGAGTATGATCACCACTGCACCCAGAAATTTAGAGGCATTCACTCATAGGGTATATTGAAACTAAGGTGAAAACAACACATATCACACATACACACACGACCTAGTACATACTAGCTCGTTATACAAGCGTTTTAACTCGACAACCCTCTAAAGAATTCATACTATACAATATGCATTCATGTACCTACATATAATATCAGCAAACGAATATTACGCATATTGAATTTTACGGACGAACGAGGTTGCGCCCAACAAATTCCAGTTATAAAACAATGTGGATGACGCGAAAGAAGTGTGTCTCTGCCCACCCCTCGGGGAAAGACACGCGACTGTATGTATATATGTATGTATAACAGCTGCAAACTTACTAAAGTATGACAAAGAACGGTAATTTATTTTCGCGAATAACATTAACTTGTAAGTATGTAATAACATTACTTGGTAAGATGAGGGTAAATAGACAATTGGTTGTTGGTTTGCTTAATTACTTAGCAGATATACCTTGAATTCATATTCTTAACAACAACAGTTTCAACCGAATTATAATTTACCGTTCCAAGACTAGAAGGTATCCGGTAGTTATAGCTGTATTTTCGGTAGGCTGACTACCATATTATGGGTTCTTAGACTGCGCCCTCCCCTTCTTTTTCTTGCGAAGAAAGAATCTATGAGAGTGGTCTAGGCACCAAAGGAAATTTTAATTTAAACTTGGTTACCTTTCAGTTGTAATTTTAGAATTGTTTACTACCAGTGACACACGGGTAAGGTGTGATGCCATTTGTTTTGAGCTGCGGTATCTGGGCTCCGACTTTCATTTCCGCCAAAGCTGTTGACTGTAGAAAGACCTGAAAGTACTATTTATATCTACATTATTAAAACACTGGCAAGTGATGTTACTACGCATACCCGAAGGCCTGTAAGTATCCCAGCTGCCGGCCATACTACTGCTGGAACATTGCCTCGAGTCACCACACTTGGGTCAATGTTGGTTACCGCGCATCACATGCCACACAATAATAAATGCATCCTTGACGAACTAAATTGTTAAGTAAAATCGAGCTACGAGGCGTAGTATAATCTGTTGCGATTAATAAAGTACCTACTAAATTGTAATGTAAGCAGATTGCATAGTGTTTTGGAGACAAGCACTGAATGGATGTTATTCTCTGAAACATTACCTTACATCAATAACAGTTTGACCTGTTCTTTTCTTCTGTGTCGGTAGTGTAATCGAGCGTCACGATACGCTCTATAAAAATCCTTGCTTGAAGGTGAAAATAGGACCCCTATTAGAAGCGTAGTGCTGGCTATCACAGAAGCGGAGACATTACCTGACGTCACTAATGGTTATTATACCAGAGAAGACTGGTGCGATTCGCACGCAGGCAGACCACAGAAATCCTTGGTTGAAGATATGTCAGACGCCGCTGTTGTTGTAGAGTGTTGAAGGCAAGCACTTGCTAAAGGTTAATGAAGGTTATATTCCCCGAAATAAAAAATGGCATGTCCTTGGGTACAGGCGAGCGAAACTGCCATGTTAAGCTTGAAAAGCAGACAAAAGAAAATTTATGTGGGATTAAGACGCCACTAGGTTGTACAGGATTGAAGTGAGCCAAGCTCTGGCTGAAGTTCGGTGGGATACGTTCCCCTATGTCAAATGCGATTATCCTATAGTATAGACGAGGCTGCCGCGTAACGCTAGGAGGCAGCCGACGTAAATCTTTGGTTGAAGATGTAAAAAAATAGGACGCCGCTATATTGCAGTGTTGATAAGAAGCAAGCACTGGTGGGGGTTCATGACAGACATCTGACGTCATATTTAGACATCACTAATTGGCATACGCTGCCAGATAAGCCTGAAAACTGCCCGATACGCTCGAAGACAGCCCCCGAACAGGAAATTGCGTAGTGTTGCTGAGAGGCAAGCACTAGCCGAGGGTTAATGATAGACACATCCCCTGACGTCATTTCAAGACAGACATCAGGTTGGCCTACGCAGCCAGACGGAACTATCACTGTTGTACCGATACGCTCGGAAACAGCCCCCATGTATCAATTATTTCATGATAATAACGGATTCACTCAACTTGATTAAACTTGCGGTTTGACAAACTTCACTTCTCTCTGCATATAACGCCAAATGTACATTTTTATTTCACATGTGTATCTCACGACTCTGAATTACATTCCTGTTTACGTTACATGTGTAACGCAACGTGTGGTAAATAAATAATTTTCTTTCTTTGTTAATCGCCTTGTGTTGAAGTGCAATGTATCCAGCCAATCCGAGAGGCGGCCGATAGTTTGCTTTGCTGTCGTCGCTTGTGAAAATATCTCTAGACGTCAGGCGGTAGATACAGTTCGGGCACGGTCGATCATCTACTCGAATGGAGGGTAGTACAGATTTTGTGCTAAGTAAAAATTTAAATTCACCAACACGCCATATACGGAAACAAAACATAGTGAATCACCACGACCAGCTAGAACTGTCTGAACACTGTCTAGAATTTAACCAATACAGATCTTCCTGAGTGTGGTGAGATGAGACCACATTATTTACATACATTACACACATTTATAGACCACATACATTACACAGAAAAAGGGAGCAGCTTGTATTAGATTTATTGAAAAATATATTCCATCGAAATATTATTACAATGCATTCCGTGCTTCGGAAGGCATGTAAAACCGTTGGTCCCGGCTACTATCTGCGGATGTGGCCAATATAGGAGCCGTGTCGGAAGCCAAGTCGGCCCAACAATTCCGACACCATGGTTTCTGAGATAGGTTGACCTTTACTCGATAAGAAGAATGCATAGAGGATACAGTTATTTTAATAAAGAGGCTTAACGATATTCACGTGACGGGTTGTAAAAGCTCAATAACTGCTAAATTAAAAATTTAAGCCTTACTCAAGTCTTTCTATGATGAAATTTTTGTAGATCAGCTTGAAGCCACTTTGAGAAAAAGCTAGGTGACCATTATATAAGCCATTGTATGCAGGATAAGACTTCATTATTGTCAGGTGTACGTAATTAGTTGACAAGTTTGTATCTAATGTTTTAAAACGGGAAAATCCATTTTTCTCAAGTAAAAATTACGACCTGGGCGAAGCCGCAGGGTGAACACCCAGTTTGAATTAATTTAGACAATAATGGTTCTAGTGATAACATGAACAGATAGTGGAGCAAACAACAACGGCTTAGATAATGGTAGGTGCATTCCCGTAATCATATCTAGGCGGGCCTGCGGAGCCCTTAACCCTTATAAGCAACTTCGATACGCTCGAAAACATTCTCCTGTGAGTCATTGTCACAGCTAACAACCGAGTTATTCAGTTTCGGCTTAGGTAATGGTAGGGTAGGTGCATTCCCACAATCATATCGAGATGGGCTTGCGGAGCCCTTAACACTTATAACTTCGATGCGCTCGAAAACATTCTCCTCTGAGTCGTCGCAGCTAACGAACGACTTATTCAAACAAAAGCAAAGTTGGAAGTACTCACGTGAAATTGAAGCTGTTACCTTCTAAGATACTCGTTTTTGTAGCAAAAGCGAACATCATGACATGAAAAAGACTAATTTTCACTTATTTCACGGTAATGAGCAACGAATTTAAAATACGCTTCTAAATCCGTTAAAATAATTTAAAATTTTTATCAAAAAAAAAAAATTCCATTACACTGTCACTAATTTCTTGAATAAGAAAAAATAAATAAATTTAGACTAATATTTAGAATACGCTTCTAAATGCAAAATATAAAATTTAAAATAAAATATTTTTTACAAAAAATAATTTTAAATTTAAACTGAGATCTTGTTAGATCGGAAGTTAACGACGCTATGAGGTAAGGTCGAACGAGCCGTCCTCTGGTGACACAAAGTCAAATTAGCAACCAATATTCACAGGAAATGGCCTCTAATTGGTGGAAATCGAATCGGAAGTAGGTGGCGCACTCTCACAGATGCTGTGCATCGTCACATGCCGATAATATTTTTGTTTTAGGTTAATCCTACCAACTGCACCAACAAATTGCCACCTTTTTATGCATTATTTATCAATTGACTCTATACGAGGCGACTAAGTTTGCGCTCACCCCGTTAGCGAAAATATTTATCTTATTATGGTTGTGTACTTTTATAAACATAGATTTGAACTTACACTTTGTCTTGAATTACTGAGAGAATTGAGGGTTACACTCAGAAGGTCCATAGTTCGTGGCACCAGCCGCGGCCCATATAAGTGCAGCAGATATCGCAATAACCTTTGGTGGTCACTAGGAGTAAACGCATAGAAATGCTGGAAGTCTAGTATTACCACCTGAAATTTTGCAAAAAACAAATATTTTATTCCTATAGAAAAGAATAATTTAATTCCTATAATAAAGCATCATTGAATTTGATGTTTTTTTAATTATTGTTCTGTGCTTATGTCGGAAAACTACGACCAATCAAGCTTCACCGGACTTGCAAGAATTTAGAGTTTGCCAGAATATCGTGCTAACAAAATCACTCCTTTCTTTGCTAGTAAATGCAAGAATTGCGCGAACTCTGAACTGTAATAATTTTAAAACATTGTTAGTGCAAAAGCTTCAGCAAGTGAGATCGAGAATATCACTGTTTCCCGGTCTTCAATTAGGATAAAATTTTGCACACGCTCTGAGTTCTGATGACAATAAATGACTAGCTAAGAAACGTCATTAATTACAAATCAAATATGGCGGCCTCCCCAAGATGGCGGACTGGCTGTTTGAAATCCACCCCCATGATATGGGTATCAAATGAAAGGGTTTGCTGTCAGGAATACAAAAAAAAATTGTCACGTAACTTAAATCCAAGATGGAGGACAGGAAGCGTGTTTTTTAGTTTTTTAAACTATTATAATATTATTATTTTTATTAAGAAAAGATATTACACAATATTAAGGATAGGGAAAGGTTGATATGGTTACTGACTATAAAAGTAGAAAATGTTTTACTAATATTAATATTACTGAGTAACTGAGTACATACCTCCCCTGGGTGTGAGTCAACAAACGCACGGACCTCTGAAAGTGCTCTGCTTATTTCAGCGGCGTACAACCCATGTGTAAAATAGAAGTCTTCTGTACCTGTTTTTGTGGCTAATCTTAAATCAAGATACCTGAAAAACATTGAAATATTGTTTTTATACTGGGTTATTTTTTCGCCAAAATAGGTGCCCAATTTTTGTATGGGAATAAATTTAATTTGCTACAGTTTTCTTGAAACTTCGTATAAACACTTTTCGACATCATTAACTTAGTTCCAAAACTGTTATTTAGAGTTTTTTTTAATTCAGTTCATAACCGGGTTCAAAAATGTGTTTAAAACAATTAGATCAGGTTCCCGGGAAACCACTTGATGCAAGCAGCACAAGACCAATAGTTGAGATCTTTGGGGGAGGCCGTTGTCTAGTAATGAATGTCTTTCGGTTTCAATGATGATGTACCTGATGCCTTTCCCTCTCCATCCAAATCATAATCATAAATCATAAACCTGATGCCAAGGTGTAATTGTTCCATTGTATCCAAACTTTGGGTGATAGTCCATCGCAAGATTGTGCCTCGGAACAGGGGAAACAGCTTACTCCACGTCTCTTCAGCATCTGGGGCAAGCCCACTATCTCGTGTAATGCCGTACGTCATGGAATCATGGCTGCCTGAAGAATAATACATTTTCAACAATTAATTATGTTTCTACCGCATAACCTGATAGGTACACTCCTACAGCTGGACTAAATCATCCTCAACAGATTTCTATTATCTTCTTTTACCTAAACCTGGTCCATTTTATTTTAGATTTTAATTCTAGTTAATTATTTTATATTTAATCCGTAATCTTCAAGACAACAACAATAGGTTCTTATGATAAGATATCAATCCAACCTATTTGTGAAAGGACTCTAAGTACATAATGTAATAAATATTATATTAAAATATATTAATTACCCACACACTGGGTGAGGCAAGCCTTAGCTTATCATAATATTTAAAGTAAAACTAATAATATTTTAAGTCAATTACCTGGTATGGCAAGGTATATCAATGGCATGTTTTTAAGTGGTGTTGGAAGATCTCTCATCCATGTATCCAGGTTTACAACCTGCTGTGCCGAGCTGTTGTCGCTCATTATTACTGCTGGAAATAAATTTAAACTTAGGTCAGGTCAGGGCCACTTTACATTAAAATTATTCTTTGTTCGGCGAAGGTAATTTATAAAACGTAAAGGACTAAAGGGTACTTTAGATCGAGCTTGATTTAAATATAAACTACAATGTACAACTTACCAAATCAATCTGGCTGTATGTAATATTTAAGTTTCACATTAAACAGTACAATTTAATACAATTTTCAGTCAAAAAATAACAAAGCAGGCTAAAGAAAGAATGAACACTGAAATTCACGATAAAGTTTGAGTTTAACATTAACCAATAAAGTGTGATAGTCATTGATGGCATATAATTTTACCTACTTTACCGTAGAGAGAGAAAGGAATTCCGATACTGGCTCCATGTACTTTACTTAATTTTTAATTCGGTAGGATAGTAATTGATGACAGTTTGTTTTTCTTTTTTTTACTGTTTAGAGCCTGGCTACTAGACAAGATTTAGATTCCATGTCAAATGTCTTCATGGTGTTAACTATTTTTATGAGCTGCCGCCGCACCCGCGTTTTATCAAAAATTGTACGGGTTGCCTGAAATTGCTATATTTTGTTAGCAATTAGGCTGGTTATTTTCTAGTAGTTAGGTACGCAGTATTTTTTCTCTTTATTTCCTTATTCTAAAAGACTTGTAGAAAATAATAAATTTTTGAAATAATATTTTTACCGTGGTGGGGCACACGGTACTTACTTTCTGCGATAAAAAGTATCTTGTTTATCTACGTGTGTTGATTATTTTTCGTGCAATCTTTTATCGCAATCCGTACAACCTTTAACTATGAAAGCCTAATCTGTTTATAAATTTTACAACTAGCGGTTGGCTTAGGTATATAATGAAGATATAGGCAGGACAGGGCCAGCCAACAAGAACCATTAAGTAATATATCATATTAATGTTTTAAATGACATCTAAACTAACTTTCCGTGACCTTTGCGCTCGCAATCGCAACATTCGCAACTGCACACACGTTATTAAAATTTGTGCGTGTGATGAAAGTATTTTCCCGCGGTAAAAATTAGCTTAAATCTTTCATGGTCATAGCATCTATCTATCATTCACATTTTTTTATTTTAGTCACGAAAACAGTTGTGGTGGACAGGACAACAGACCTATCATCATGGCATTGATGACCATCAGCTTTAATTATAAATACGTATGCATTTGATTGTAAAGACCTATAATTTAATTTGTCCATTTTTAATATGCTTATCATATTGTCAACATCCTGAACCTGGTAGGTACTCACTTATCTGCCAATAGAGCAAAACATGTTGTACCGGTACTGAGCAACCAGTATTTATATTAAGTAGTTCTGCAAAATTATGCCACATATAAAAGCTAGCAGCTAGCTAGCTTGTTAGCTTCAATTTAGGTAAGTATATAAACTAGTTTATGCTATATTTTCTTGTAATAATAATAATTATACGAAAAGATCACTCATGCCATGTATTTAAAACAGAAGAATCAAAAGTAATAGAACAATAACTAGTAAAACTTACCAACAATAACAATCAAAACAAATTGGGAACATCGTATCACTGTCAAATCCACGGACACTAAAACTCGACTACT
>CAOKYR010000436.1:7500-20950 GCA_948473455.1 Teleiodes luculella | reverse complement strand
TATTTTCAATTTTTTTTTTGTTGCGTTAGGATAGTTTTGGTTAGGTTAGGTTAGGTTAGGTTAGGTTAGGTTTTTTTTTTTTTTTTTTTTTTTTTTTTTTTTTTTTTTTTTTTTTTTTTTTTATAAATGTAGTCCATCGATATTGAGGTCGATGCTCTTTTTTGTGTTAATTTAATTTGTCGATACTGTTTTGATTTAAATTGTCTATCATGCTCTATGTTCTCCTCTTCTTCTTTCCATTTCATATATTTGTCGGAGATTGAAGCCAGATTGATCGTTTAAATCGATTGTAAACATCGATGACAGTTTTTATTTACGTTCTTGAGTGTCAGAGGGTAGAATCGATATAGTTGACCGGTGTGAAGTTGGCGCGGTGACGTTTGACAGGAGGCCCTACTACCGGGAGTGGGACCGGGTGGTTCACTCACATAAATAGCGCTGCTCAGGGCGGGCGAGCCCTTTTGGTAGATCTGCAGCCGCGTTGATAACTTTGTGTGTCAGGGATATGTTGCGATTCTGGTAGACGTACTAGTCCGGTGTGTTTTGTGATGTGTGATTCGATGTGAGATCGGAATGTATGTTGACATAATGGTTGTTGGAATATTGTTTGTACCACAGTCCAGTGGTGTCTGTAAACCGTGAGTAAAGTGATCTAATTATCGTGTCCCTAGCAAGGTTGGCTAGGTTATGTGATATTCGTATGGTGTTAGCTATGGCATTGTTATCATGACCGCGGGTAGAGTAACTGTAATATGGTCGAGTTACATAAGGTCCGGGCGGGGAGGCCCCTTGGTTGGCCAGTTTGTAATTGTTCAGTGTTTTCCATGCCAGTTTCCCCTTATGGCATTTTGATGGTGCTCGGATCTACCTAAACCCCTTTTAGGGATTGATTAGGTCCCGATCGTTCATGATAACAAGTAACCGAGTCTATGTTGGTATAGTGTGTTCCAATTAAGATGGAATTCGATATAGTTGGTAAAGTCTGTTTCAATAGTGATGACAAATTGGGGTAGTCCTGACAAAGATAGTGTATGATGTTCCCTAAAGTTATTGTAGCATACGCCCACGCTTAATGTATTTCCGAGTGTAGCCCTTTTCGGGTTTTCTTTATTTATTTGCTTTCCCCACCACCGTTTTGTCTCTATTTCCGACATCAGAAGTGGGATAAAGGACCCTGTATTCCAAAGAATTTTCGGGATTAGGATCTGCAGACTACGGGATAAAGGATCTGTAGCCTACAGGGTTAATGATCGGCAGTTTATAGAACGTTTCTTGTCTTGATTTCGTTGGTAGGAAGAAAGTGTGCAGAAACCCAATGCAAAAGTCGTTAATTTCCCAATTGATTAGATTTGCAATCGGAGGATGAGAATAGTTTCACGACTGAAAGATTTTAATTGGTTTACAAATTTTGTGAGACACTATAGGCCATAGTGTTTGAATTTCATGTGTAATTTGTGATCTTCTTCTGGATTTCAATTTTCGTGAGTCTTTTTAAGTACTAGTTGGGAATTTGACGATTTATGGTAACTTAATTTAAATTTTAAATTCCATTTCTTACAAGTTTATTTTTCATTCGATCGTTTTGAACGTTTCTAGTGTGGGTAGAAAAAAAAATAGTATGCTGTGTCCGAATTATCGATATGGTCAAGATTTTTGAGTGTCAAATGTTCGAAGTGATTGATCGGATGGATTAATTGAGATTTTTCTGATTTAAGATGTGAGTGCGTCAAGTTTTATTGTGTTTGTGTACCAATCGTTATCGTAAACGTAGTCATGATGTTGTACGCCAAATAATGCGCGCCTAGTTTGACATTTGCGGAAGATAGCCCGTTGCAACAGTCTTTGCGATTGTATTTTGGCTTAATTTTCGGAGATTATTGGTTGAAATTTTTAGCAGTTTAACCTATTAGACCGTGCGTGATTGAAGTTTTGTGATTTATTGTTCGTTTTGCTACGTGGCTCGGAAACGTGATTCTGGCGCAAAGTACCCACCTCGTTCGATTTAATTGTGAAAATTAGTTTGCTCACTTCTTTGAAAAAAATAATACGGAACGAAATCTGTTAAAATTGAACGATATTAACAAAGACGTTTGAAATTAAAAAAAAAAAATTGACAGTTCGTTGTATTTTAAAAGCAGTGTATGAACTTACCTACCTATAGCTACTTGTCGCTCATGACAAACTTTTTGACGAAGTTTAAATGACTTAGACAGTGTGTTTACCTGACTATGATAATGATGATAATCGGATAATCGAGTGGTGATTTGACTTTGTTTTTGTAAATAGTTTTTAAATCTTGTGATGGGGGTTCTGTTTTCATGATAATGTTATCCGCCGGATGGAGGCGATGATTTAAGGTTATCCGCTGGATAGAGGCGATGATTATAGTTTGGAAGCGATGAGTTTGATTTGTTAACAGAACATGATTTGTTTTCTAAGTTTGAAATTCGGAGCTGATATAATTTGAGAATCTATACTCAACATTCCTTTTTGAAAGTATTACCGTGGATTGTAGTTTGTTTTTATTCCTTATTGAACTTGAAGTTTTCGAACAATGACTAGTTTTGCTTTTTGAGATTGTTTTCTAATGTGTAATGTAACGATGATGCAATGACTCTGAAGACACGACCCGACGGACTGGGCTTTATCTAGTAATCGCATCAGAGGTTCCGGAGCATGTAAGAGGTGCAAGTTGACTGCTTTTTATGCGCAGTAACTCTATGCGAGGAGTAGCACTTACGCAGCTGAGATGGTTAACTTCTGATAGGTTGCTAGGTTCTAACAAGCTGGACGGAGGCTTGTGTTGTCGTGACCGGATAGAGGTTGCGTGATGTGAGGTGCCGGATGGAGGCTTGTGTTGTTGTGACCGGATGGAGGTTGCAGAGTTTGGCGACTTGATGGAGGTTGCTTGTTGAGTTGATGTGGTATCTGGATAGAGGTTACACATGTTTTGTGACGAGATGGATGTCACAGATGTATTAAGAGCCTTTTCAATATTATTGCATTTGATTGGGGTCGTTTAAATCTGATATTTTTACTATCGGGTTTGTGTTCGATAACTGAGCAACTGACGAAGTAGACATTCATGGTCCTCGTCGAAATCGCGGAAATCGTTTAAAGTTTTGTGTTGTTGAGGGATTGAGTACCATTAGAGTTAGCTAGCTAAGATTATGAGAAGTTTTAAAACTGGAAGTGAGGTTCTGAGTTTCATTTTACTAATTGAGGTTATGTTGTGTTTGGGTCTTGGAGAGACCATGGAGTCATGGAATTGACTTGTTGAGTCCAGGAGATGGACATTGGGTGTGGCTATGTGATAGTCGTAGACCGCGAATAAGATACCTCATGTTTGACTTTTAAATTGTTTACTGTTTACGACTAGTGATGTCACGGTGATTGTGACTGTAATGGTACTTGATCGCTTTTACCTTAACTGAATCTGTGTGACAACCTGTCTGTGTGACAACCTGTCTGTGTGACAACCTGTCTGTGTGACAACCTGTCTGTGTGACAACCTGTCTGTGTGACAACCAACCTGTCTGTGTGACAACCTGTCTGTGTGATAACCTGTCTGTGTGACAACCTGTCTGTGTGACAACCTGTCTGTGTGACGCCCTGTCTGTGTGACGCCCTGTCTGTGTGACGCCCTGTCTGTGTGACGCCCTGTCTGTGTGACGCCCTGTCTGTGTGACGCCCTGTCTGTGTGACGCCCTGTCTGTGTGACGCCCTGTCTGTGTGACGCCCTGTCTGTGTGACACCCTGTCTGTGTGACACCCTGCATGTGTGGCAAAAGATGGCCTGTGTGGCAAAAGATGGCCTGTGTGGCAAACGATGGCCTGTGTGGCAAACGATGGCCTGTGTGGCAAACGATGGCCTGTGTGGCATGATCAGATTGTCCAAATGTGGTCAGGAATAGCCGAGCGGTATTAAATGTTGCTTTAATTAGTTTCGAATCGGACACACGAGGACGTGTGTCAGCGCAGGATGGCCGTGTCGGAGATTGAAGCCAGATTGATCGTTTAAATCGATTGTAAACATCGATGACAGTTTTTATTTACGTTCTTGAGTGTCAGAGGGTAGAATCGATATAGTTGACCGGTGTGAAGTTGGCGCGGTGACGTTTGACAGGAGGCCCTACTACCGGGAGTGGGACCGGGTGGTTCACTCACATAAATAGCGCTGCTCAGGGCGGGCGAGCCCTTTTGGTAGATCTGCAGCCGCGTTGATAACTTTGTGTGTCAGGGATATGTTGCGATTCTGGTAGACGTACTAGTCCGGTGTGTTTTGTGATGTGTGATTCGATGTGAGATCGGAATGTATGTTGACATAATGGTTGTTGGAATATTGTTTGTACCACAGTCCAGTGGTGTCTGTAAACCGTGAGTAAAGTGATCTAATTATCGTGTCCCTAGCAAGGTTGGCTAGGTTATGTGATATTCGTATGGTGTTAGCTATGGCATTGTTATCATGACCGCGGGTAGAGTAACTGTAATATGGTCGAGTTACATAAGGTCCGGGCGGGGAGGCCCCTTGGTTGGCCAGTTTGTAATTGTTCAGTGTTTTCCATGCCAGTTTCCCCTTATGGCATTTTGATGGTGCTCGGATCTACCTAAACCCCTTTTAGGGATTGATTAGGTCCCGATCGTTCATGATAACAAGTAACCGAGTCTATGTTGGTATAGTGTGTTCCAATTAAGATGGAATTCGATATAGTTGGTAAAGTCTGTTTCAATAGTGATGACAAATTGGGGTAGTCCTGACAAAGATAGTGTATGATGTTCCCTAAAGTTATTGTAGCATACGCCCACGCTTAATGTATTTCCGAGTGTAGCCCTTTTCGGGTTTTCTTTATTTATTTGCTTTCCCCACCACCGTTTTGTCTCTATTTCCGACATATTTATGTTTATTCATGTTTATGTGTATTATTTATTTATCTTATACCTATTACTTACTTTTTCTTTTTTTTTTTTTTTTTTTTTTTTTTTTTTTTTTTTTTTTTTTACTATTTCTATGTATTTCTATTCTACCTTTTATATATGCCATTTTTATATACTCAGTATATATAATGTACATAATTTTCATATACTAATTTGTTTTATTTCTTTTTATAGCCTCGCTAGCGACCCGCTGGCAGAATTTTATAAAGTCCTCTCTTGTAGTCTTGTTCCCAATCCAGTCTTTTAATGTTTCTTTCTTTACAGCTAAATTATATTTTGACTCTAAGTCGTGTCTACTCAGACCATTCTTTGGTACCCGTGGCCTCCAGTAGCGGACTCGGGGGGAGTCTGCTACAGTACTGGTGGAGGCCGAGGAGGAAGGCGCACCCTGCCATCTGGTGCGCCTATCGTGGAGGGCCTTCGGGCTTTCGCGATGGAGCCGCTTCCGGGCGGCTGCTGCCGACGGGGTCGCGGTTGTTTTGCGAAAGCGTTCCCGTAACCCCGTCACAAGGCGGCGAGGAGGAGGTGGGGGGGTTTTTAGTGGGTATACCGTGGGTCTCATTAGCCTATACGGGAGTCCCACATAACCACTCGGGTTCCTCCCCCTGCCCCCGAGTGGTATGCGTAACGCATATTACCCTCCGAAAAAAAAAAAAAGGTGAGGTTAGGTTAGGTTAGGTAAGGTTTTTTTACAATATGACAGTCTACGGAAAAATCCATAATGTACGCCTGGGACGGGAGATCCAGACAGTACCGTACTCTTATCGGCTAAAAAACCTCAGCCTGCCATTTTCAAAGTTTTCTTCATTACGGATGGCGGTTTCTTATTTTTTTTATTATTTTAATACAATTTTAATTTTTTTTTTGGTTCTTCGGTTTTTCCGCATTTTAATTTTTTTTTGTTTTGTTAGGATAGGTTTCGTTAGGTTAGGTTAGGTTAGGTTAGGTGAGGTTAGGTTAGGTTTTTTTTACAATATGACAGTGTACGGAAAAATCCGTAATGGACGCCTGGGACGGGATACATAGACAGTGCCGGACTCTTACCGGCTAAAAAACCACAGCCTGTCATTTCTAAAGTTTTCTCCATTACGGAGGGGGGTTTCTTTATGTTTTCATTATTTTAATACAATTTTTATTTTATAATTTTTTTTTCTCCGTGTCGTTTTTTCCGTATTTTCAATTTTTTTTTGTTGCGTTAGGATAGGTTTCGTTAGGTTAGGTAAGGTTAGGTTAGGTTAGGTTAGGTTTTTTTTACAATATGACAGTCTACGGAAAAATCCATAATGGACGCCTGGGACGGGATACATAGACAGTGCCGGACTCTTACCGGCTAAAAACTACAGCCTGTTATTTCTAAAGTTTTCTCCATTACGGAGGGGGGTTTCTTTATTTTTTCATTATTTTAATACAATTTTTATTTTATAATATTTTTTTCTCCGTGTCGGTTTTTCCGTATTTTCAATTTTTTTTTGTTGCGTTAGGATAGTTTTGGTTAGGTTAGGTTAGGTTAGGTTAGGTTAGGTTAGGTTAGGTTAGGTTAGGTTAGGTTAGGTTAGGTTAGGTTAGGTTAGGTTAGGTTAGGTTAGGTTAGGTTAGGTTAGGTTAGGTTAGGTTAGGTTAGGTTAGGTTAGGTTAGGTTAGGTTAGGTTTTTTTTTTTTTTTTTTTTTTTTATAATTTCACTATTTACCTCTGCCAAGCAGCAGAGACTTTGTTAATAGGGTGAGTTTCATTCATATATCAGTTGAATACATTTGGGAGTTGAAAGGTTCTTTGTCGGGAACCCCTGTTTTACAATGTTATTACTTCTCTTTGTTATTTTTTATTTTATTTCTGTTCTATTCTCTCGTTTATTCTTGTTACGTTATCTTTCGTTCTTTAAGTTTTTAAGTCTATGTTTAACCGTAGTATTATTATAATACTAGGTAAACATATAATTTCTATTCCAATTTGTTTCTTTTTATTGCAGCTTTTGCTATTTTTTCGCAATATTCGAGGAACTTGTCCCTATTTTTCGTTTGCATTATGTCTTTTATACTGCTTTGGTCCAATTTTAACTCAAGTTTTTGTTCCAGTTCGAACCTTTCTACGTTGTGGATCGGACATTCTAGTAGCAAGTGGGCGATTGTTTCGCTAGCCGCTGGGTCGCAGAGGCATGAGGGGCTCTCCTTACACTTGAAGCGGTTTAAGTATTCGGAGAACCCTCCATGCCCCGTCAAAATTTGCGTCCTAAGCATATTTATGTCTATTTTCCGCATAATCTTGTACGCCGCCCTTACATCCGGGAAATACATTTTGGTCGTTGACGCAGTTTTGCTGTCCACGTACCTCCGGTTCCATTCATCAAGCGTTTTCGAGCGTATGCTCCGCTTGATGAATGACACCGGACACTTGTCGTAATCCGGCTTGCGTTTGAGGTTTGCAGCGGCCTCCTTGGCCAGAGTGTCGGCTCTCTCGTTACCATCCAATCCTACATGGGCTTTTATCCAGAACAAAGTGACAACTTTGTTCTGGAGAGATATCGCTTTTATATTATCTCTTGTTTTGACTGCTAGAGGATGGAGGCAGTTGTAGTTTTGGATGGTTTGGAGAGCGGCCATTGAGTCGCTGAAAACCCCAAACGTCGTCGCGCTCAAGCAATCTCGGATTTTCCCTGTGGCTACGCATATTGCTAGTAGTTCGGCCTGGTACACCGTGCTATAGCTAGGAAGAGCAAGTTTAGCGGTTCGGGTCTCGGCCATGCCTGTCCATATAGAGAGTGCCGCCCCCACTTTGCCGCCAATCTTGCTCCCGTCTGTAAATATTCGGACATCTAGTCCGCTATGAGCGTCGAGTTCTTCTTGGTTAACCAGGCCGACCACCTCTATCTGCATTTGCTCTGCGGGATGCAAAGCTCCGATGGCTGGAGCCATCCTCTCAAGCTCTCTGTCCCCCAGGATAGATTGTGGCACCCCTTTTCTTGCTTCGTATAGCGAAGCCGCTTCTCGGACTCGGAGGTCGAGAGGAAGGACACCCGCCAGAGCTAAAGAAGCGCACAGGGATACCGTACGGTAGGCCTTGCACAGCTTCTGTGCGATGCCCCGCTGCACAATCTCCAAGTGCTTGATAACGCCCAACTTCTCAACAGCCGGTGCCCATGCGCTGGCGGCGTACAAGACTATGGGTTCTATAGTTGCAGTGTAGATCACGCGTATAACTTCCGGATTAAGCCCCCAGCTAGCTTTTGCAGCTTTGGAAAGCTGCTTATAGACCCTGATTGCTTTCCGACTGACGTTCGCGATGTGGGCGTTAAAAGTTAGTTTGTCGTCGATAGTGACACCCAACACTTTTATTTCTCTCGACATGCCAACTGCGATACCGCCCATGCTGAGGCAAGGGGTGTCGTACTTCAGCTTTTTTGTTATGACCATGGCGTTGGTCTTTTGTGGCGCAAATTTGAGCTTATTCTTCACCCCCCATTCTCTGACATGCTCAAGAGCAGCGTTGGCACGTGTTTGGACCTCGTGTGCGGTGTCACCATCGAAAACAAGCACAACGTCATCAGCGAACGCCTGGCAGTAGTCCCTTCTGCGCGTAAGGCTCTTTAGAAGTGGGTCCAGAAGCAGGTTCCACAGCAGTGGGCCCCCGATAGAGCCCTGAACGCAGCCCTTGCTTGTACCTTTCCCGAACTCCTCCCCAGCATATCTGACTTTAACCCTTCTATCGTTGAGATAGCTGTCAATGACCCTCCTCAAGTTCACTGGACACTTTTCCTCTGCCAATCGAACTTTGATGGCTGGCCACCATGCACTGTCGAAGGCTCCCTCTATATCCAACGATACTAAGACTGTCACTTTCTTTTGGTCCAGTTTCTTTCGTATGTACTGCATTAGAGTATAGAGGGAGTCCTCAGTGCTTCTCTGTGGCATAAATCCGTATTGGCGAGTACTCATTTTAGGTAGCAGATGAAACTTGAGGCGGGCCACCAGCATCTTCTCATAGATTTTCCCGAGTATTGGAAGAAGGCCTATAGGTCGATAGGCCTTGGGGTTGGTATAGTCCCCTTTCCCAGGTTTCCTTAGACAAATGACGGTGGCCACCTTCCAAGACTCGGGGAAATGATGAAGTGTTAAGCACTTATTTAAGATTGCTAGGAAGAGTTCGGGATCGGCTTCGATAGCATGACGGCAGATATCCGCTGTAAGACCATCCTCTCCTGGGGCCTTTTTTGGGTTAAAGGAGTTGTACGCGTTCTTAAGCTCGACCATCGTGAAAGGTGGGTCACAAGTATCAACTTTGTCCCCATCATTCGCTTTCTTAGCTCTGGTTCGAACTTCTGCTTGGTGGGAGTTGTCGCTTTCGGGAGAATCTTCAGGATAGAAGGTCTCCGCTAATAATTTAGCGGATTCCTCCGCGTCCAGAACCTTTCCATCCCTTACTAGCGGCAAATCCTCGTCTCTACGCGTGGTCCTTCCTATAACCCTGTATATTCCTTCCCAGACCCCCTCCCTGTCCTGTTTACAGCAAAACTCTTTCCAGCTATCGGTTTGGGCCTGGGCAGCTAACTTTTCGTACTCTTCTTTCTGTTTCAGGTAGTCATCCACAACCCTCGACCTTCGCACCGGAGCAGCGCATCGGATTCTGCGCTTTTTGGTGGCGACCAGTCTCTTCATCTCAGCAAGTTTTTCGGACCACCACGGCAATGTAAGTACCTCCCGGTTTTTCTTTCTAGGTATTCTCTGTGAGCATACTTCTTGGATTGTTTCAGTATAGGTTCCAACGGTTTTGTCTAATTGATCCACAGAACTTATTTTTTCCACCTCAGATGTCGTGAGCTCTTTTGATAAGAATGATTGACTGAGTTCCTTCCGGAACTCAGACCAGTTTACCTTTTTCGTGCTGTAAATTCTTGTTGTTCTGTGGACTTTTACCGCGCTACTTCTCTCCAAGAAGATGTTAAAGAGTATGCCGTTGTGGTCCGAGCTTGTGAGACCCTCGTCTACTCGCCAGTCGCCAACCAGATCCAATATGTCAGTGGAGCACGCTGTTACATCCACATAACTTTTGTAGTGTTTTCCTCCTCGGATAGTGTCGAAGGTCGGGATGACCCCTGTATTGAGCACGTTTAGCCCCATTTCATCGAGGGTTTCCGCCAATAGTTCGCCTCGGTGACATACTACAGGGCTCTCCCACCACGTGTTCTTGGCATTTGCATCTCCTCCAATGATCAGACTAACAGAGCCAATCTCCCTTTCAATGGCCTTGAGATGTTCCAAGTATGGCTCCATTGGTCGGTCCGGCTCAAAGTAATATGAGACCAGAGTGATCTTCCAAGCACTAGTCTGGATACCCACCACGACGATGTTATTTGTGGTGAGTTTTGGGTACTGTATGACTTTTATGTCGCTGTCGAATACAGCTATCGCCGCCTTCACAGTCCCATCTCCAGGTGTAGTGCTTTGGAAGACCCTCGCACCCCTTCTGCTTTTCATTACCTGTGCCGAACCTATATAGGGCTCTTGGATGAGAGCCACTGCGACTTTACGCTTTTGTGCCTCCATGAACATTTCATCAGTCGCCAGCTTTTTCTTTTGGAGATTGGCCTGCACTATTTTATAAGGAATCGTTTCGCCTTGAGAGCCCTTAGCAGTACGCTATCGTCGACCGAGCCAATTCGTCCCACTTACGTCTCACCGGGCAGCCGTGACTAAAGGCATTATGCTCCAAATTTGCAGCTTTAGTTAATTTGCAGTTTCGACATTTTGGGGGCACATCTGCGAGGAAGTCCGCACATTCCGTCCGCAGATGGGGTCCACCACAGTGGCTACACACATCCGCTGTCTCCGTGCAGTGGCGCTTCCCGTGTCCGAAGCCCAAGCACCGCGTGCATTGGACTAACGGAGACTGGTCTTCAACTCGAATGTGTTGAAGGTCAATACGCACCGTTCCCAGTTCAACTGCCCTCCGCCAGATGGCCGGCGACACACGGACAACTACGTGTCCGGTAAGGGGGTTTCTGGCTCGTCGTCGATAGCGAACCTCCATTCTATCCTCCCCTTCATCGAGGTTTTGGAACATACAACGATTTTGGCTCCTTAGTGCTCCCAGAATGTCCTCGTCCGTATGGACTTTGAGAACATTCCAGAGCACCAACAACGGATCTTTGTTTTTAACCTCCTCAACATTGAGGTTGACCCCATCTTTTTGGAGCCTGTCTTTAGCTTTGTCCCTTTCCTCTCTTGTCTTAAACCCCATGATCAACTTCCTGTCTCTTGCCTTTCTAACCCTTTCCACGGTTACCCACCCCTCCTTCGCATCAACTGCCTTCCTCACCTTATCCAATATATCCTCTCCAGATTCTGTTTCATCTTTCGACGAGACCACGACGGAGTGCAGGGTATTCCGCTTAAGTTGCGCTTTCAAGTCGCTATTTGGGGTCGCTGCGACAGTCGCATAGGTGGTTTTCGCCATCCGTTCCAAAATCTCTTTTTGCTGGCTCAATGTCTCACTTAACTCTCCCATTTTCTTACCCTGTTCCAAAAGGAGCCTTGTTTGCTCGTTTAATTGAGTAGTCACTGCGTTTTGCCCAACACTTATGGAAAATGTTGAATCTATAGCAGAGATGTCCCCTTCCTTTTCAGCATCAGGCGCCTCCCTCCCAGGTCCGACCTTCTTTTTTAAGTCTGCTTCCGCCTCTTTAACAATTTGGTAGAGCCTGTCTATTGACTCGATCACGGCTGTCTTTATGTCGGTCTTTATGTTCCTGGAATTGGACAGGTTAAGCTTGGCCTTGTTTAAACAAGCCCTCGCCTCCGCCGACCTATTTGGATATTTCGGTTTTTGCGGAGAAGAGCCTTTTGTTGCTGTCGGTGTCTTGCTGTCCTGAGAGAGTGGCAATCTGACCCTTGTTTTAGAAGGACCTGCCTGAGTCGTCTGGCTCAAGCTAACAAGGTTCCCAGAATCCGTACTTGCGGCTTCCCAATCCCCTATACTGCGTCGGACACTGGTTTGTCCATTTGTTGCTTCCTTTACCGGTGTTGTTTCGCCTACTATTATAAGTTTTCCAGGTGTTCTACACACAGCCATAGTGATGGATTGAGATGAAGAGGTAATAGTGAATAATAATTTAAAAAGATTGTAAGGTGAAATTTAATCGAAATAGAATTAGGGTTAAAAAACCAGGTAGAACCCTTTTTAAAACAAATCGAAGTGAAAATTGCTCACTAAGAGTCAAGTTGAAAGTGTAAAAGTCAAAAAGATAAGTGATGACGTGTCAATGTGCTAAATGCACGTATAAAGTCAAATTAGTCTAGAAACTATAAAAAATAAACACAAAAATTTTTGAATTTTCACCGAGGTGATATCCCAAAGCCACAAAAGGGTGGGTTGGGCGGGCAAATTTTTCGTTTTTCAGGTGCCGGATCACGGCGTGCGACACGTCGTTGGATGCGGCTTGCGACGCTGGACACGATGGTAAGTATTTTCAGGGTAGCGGTAATAGAAAAAAATTTGGCAATTTAGAAAAAACCCTGAAAAATGGGTGTTTTTGAAAAAGTCAATATGGCGGATGGCGCGCAAGCGCGTCGTCACGCAGTCAGGATGTGAAGAACAATGCACCAGGCTATTGAGAATTTAAATCACGCGAATCGGTTAAGCCGATCGCGAGTTATGCAAATTTGAAATTTAACAATGTATGAAAAAACTGAAATTTCGCTAAAAACTGAAAAATTCGCGCAAGATCGCTCCAAAAAGTGCACAGCACACTCGGGTAAAATTAAACACGCAGGAAAAACAAAAAAGTCCGATCAAAATATCAATATTTTCAGTCGAGATATAGTTAGTTTTAAAAATGTCGAGGTTGACCAGGTAGCCTCGGTCGATAGGTATTCTATAGAAATATGTTTTAATTTGAAATTTTTCGCTTTTCAGGTGCCGGATCACGGCGTGCGACACGTCGTTGGATGCGGCTTGCGACGCTGGACACGATGGTAAGTATTTTCAGGGTAGCGGTAATAGAAAAAAATTTGGCAATTTAGAAAAAACCCTGAAAAATGGGTGTTTTTGAAAAAGTCAATATGGCGGATGGCGCGCAAGCGCGTCGTCACGCAGTCAGGATGTGAAGAACAATGCACCAGGCTATTGAGAATTTAAATCACGCGAATCGGTTAAGCCGATCGCGAGTTATGCAAATTTGAAATTTAACAATGTATGAAAAAACTGAAATTTCGCTAAAAACTGAAAAATTCGCGCAAGATCGCTTTAAAAAGTGCACAGCACACTCGGGTAAAATTAAACACGCAGGAAAAACAAAAAAGTCCGATCAAAATATCAATATTTTCAGTCGAGATATAGTTGGGTTAGGTTAGGTTAGGTTAGGTTAGGTTAGGTTAGGTTCCCCCCCGATGGTTGCTCGCCTTGTCGTGGCGGGGGGGCTCTAGTAACCGTGGTTGTGGGAGCCCACGGTGAAGCGAAGAGGCAACCGGGCCAGCCTGTTCGGAGTCGCCGGCTGGCCCGAGGAGGGCGCTCCCAGCGGGCTGAA
>CAOKYR010000435.1:37135-75621 GCA_948473455.1 Teleiodes luculella | reverse complement strand
CTTTTACGTAACTTTTGCTATTGTTCTAACTGTTTAATATAGTGAGCTTTACAAGAGATTTGTCCTGGTATTAATTCGTATTCTTAAATGGTTATGGGAAAAACTTAATATGAACAACGAGCAAGAGCAAGAAAGTCCAGCGCCATCGCAAATGACCACATCCTCCACCTCGAGCTCTTCAGGAACCTCCATTAATAAGTTGAAGGGCAAGAGCAATTTTGGCAACTGGATATTTGCTCTAGAGTGCCTCTTGACCGACCTAGACTTGTGGGACGTTGCGTCCAATGAAACTCCCCTCGAAGATGCGGTCACGAAACGCAAAGATGCCAAAGCGAGGGCAAAAATCTGCCTCTTGTGCGAGGAGTCGGTGTTCCCCACTATCAGGTCCTGCAAAACAGCATACCAAACCCTGTCCAGCCTACGAAACGCATTTGCAGATGGTGGCTTGTTACGAAAACTAGCCCTGATGAAGCGGCTAATCAATAACCGCTTTGCTGGAGATCTACATTCCTATATCAATGTGGCACTGACAGCTCAGCAAGACCTTCACGCAATAGGAGCTGCAGTAGACGACGAATTTCTAGGAATTGTAATGCTCACCGGCTTACCTGACAAGTATCACCCTCTAGTAATGGCCCTCGAACACTCGAATACTAAAATCACATCGGATAACGTAGTTTCAGCGCTTCTGAAAGAAGATTCTCGCTTCGCCGAAACCACACCTGTCAGTGTACCTGTTACATCTGCACTGCAAACCAAGAGCGTGACCCAGAAGAAGAAACCGTTTTGTGCTTACTGCAAAAAGCTGGGGCACACTATATCGCAGTGCAAGTCACTTAAAATGAAGAAGAAAAACTCTGTAACAACTAATTACACATCCCAGTTTACTCTTTCATCTTGTTTTCATAGTAACATTCTTCATCACACAGGTTCTCAGGATTGGTTCATTGATTCTGGTGCATCGTCTCATATGAGTAATAACAAAACGTGGTTTGAATCGCTATCTACCAATATTGAATATTACTCCTATCACAGTTGCGAACAATGAACAACTCCTCAGTCATGGTAAAGGTACTGTAAATATTAATATTACCGATAGTGTAAATAAAATTAGTAACGTTCTTTTTGTTCCGGGCTTAGCCACTAATCTTTTATCAGTTAGCAGCATTGTAAATAAAGGCTTTGATGTTTTATTTACATCAAAAGGCGCCAGCATATTTTTGATTTTTTTTTTTTTTAGTTTCTTTCTCCCTTTTGGAAAGGCAAAGGGATCTAAGCCCATACAGCCTAGTCTTTAGTAGTTTCTTGCATTATCCAAGTTTAATGTCTTCAGTCATTATTTCTTCAGTTTCATTTCGTCGTCTTTAGTCATTTCTTGGTAGTTTCATTTCTTGTTACGGGATCATTGAAATGCAAGGGTGGTTCTTACATTCCAATGATACTGAAGTTTAACGCGGGGTATCAAACCAGAAACAGCTAATCACTCATTATTTCTCACTTTCATTGAATAGTTCTTCTTTAACGGCACATTATCGCACTAATTTCACCATATTAACACCACAATTACCATGAAAAACTAATTTTAAAAAGGACGAAACAATGAACCCGCCATTTCCTCTTGATTCCCGCGTAAAACCCAGCATATTTTTGAGTGGTGAATGTCAAGTGCCAGGCTCTGTCATAGCCACAGGCTCAAACCATAAAGGTATGTACAAACTTGACGTAAAGAGTCCACATGCTCTTTTAATCACCACCAAAGAATCTGCTATGCTATGGCATAGACGCCTTGGTCATCTCAATGCAAAGAGTATGCATTTATTGAAACATAAATGCGTAGGTATCAATTTTGGCGGGAATTATATCGAAACGTGTATTCCCTGTTTGCAAGGCAAACTAGCCAAAAAACCCTTCGGAAATTCGAAGAGTAAATCGAGTAAAGTCCTTCAATTAATCCATTCGGATTTATGCGGACCTATGAGTACGCATTCATGGGGCGGAGCTTTATACCTACTTACTTTTACAGACGACTTTAGTCGCAAAACTTTCGGATACCTTATTAAATCGAAAGCCGAAGTTTTTACCAAGTTTGTAGAGTTTAAACGTCTAGTAGAAAATCAAACAAATGAAAAAATAAAGGTTCTGCGTTCAGATAACGGGCGTGAGTACGTGAACAATGACAACCTTTCTGAAGGAAAATGGTATCATTCATCAAACTACTGTTCCGTACACACCCCAACAAAACGGAGTATCAGAACGTACTAACAGAACTATTATTGAAAAAGCTAGATGTATGCTCAAAGACTCTAACTTACCACAAGCATATTGGGGTGAAGCGGTTAACACGGCAATATATTTCAAAAACCGTGTACCTACACAAGCCTTAAATAATAAAATTCCAGAAGAATTATGGACTGGAAAGAAAGTTGATCTTTCTAACCTTAGAGTTTTCGGTTGTGAAGCTCATGTCCTAATTCCTAAAGAAAAGCGATCAAAACTGGAATCAAAGACACAGAAATGTATCTTTGTGGGCTATGCTACTGAGAGCAAAGGTTACCGCCTTGTGAACCCTCAAAATCCTCGCAACATTATAATAGCGAGAGATGTTGTCTTCATTGAAGATAAATGTCGTGGTATTATAGAGACTAATCCTTTGAATCCCTCTTCCAGTGATTCCTCTCCCTCGCCAGAAGTTCAAATACCACTCGAGGACGATCCAATAGCTGAAAATCTTCATGCAGTTCCACAACCTAAACCTCCTCAACCAACTCCAGAACAACCAGAGGTGCTGCCAACCCCTATTGAACCGGTAGCACCAGTGGACGTAAGTGTAACTTCAGAATCCTCACGAGCTCTTGATTCACAATCAGAGACTGAAGAAATTGAACCATCGGCAGTTGAACGTAGATATCCCCTCCGGGATAGACGTCAACCTGATAGATATCAGGCCAACTGTTCCATTTTTATGACTTCAGACTTTGAACCTGAAACATATAAAGAAGCTACATCTCACCCACAAAAGGAAAAATGGCAGCAAGCCATGGAGGCTGAATACAATTCGTTGATTAAACATGGAACTTGGATCTTAGTTGATAGACCCGCTGATCGAAAAACTACCAAATGCAAATGGGTGTTCAAAATAAAAAAGAACACTAGTGGTGAAATCACTAAGTACAAAGCTAGACTAGTAGCAAAAGGGTTTACTCAAGTTGCAGGAGTAGACTACGGTGAAACTTTCTCGCCTGTTGCTAGATTGTCGTCGGTGCGACTTCTATTGGCGTTTGCGGTTCAACACAACCTCCAAGTTGACCACCTGGATGTGGAAACCGCTTTCCTGAATGGAGATCTCGAGGAAGAAATTTTTATGGAACAACCTGAAGGATTCTCAAATGATCCGAAAGGCAAAGTTTGTCTTTTAAAAAAATCGCTTTATGGCTTAAAACAAGCTCCACGTCAGTGGAATATAAAGGTATGTCAAGCAATGGCAGCCTTATCGCTAACACAAGCTACAACCGAACACTGTCTCTATTATAAGAGAGATGGTCACGACTTCCTCGTAGTCGCCGTGTTCGTGGATGATTTCTTCATTCTGAGTAGCAGCGATCTCATGAAAAAAAATTTTAAAAAGAGTCTCATGACGACCTTTATTGTCAAAGACCTTGGACTTTTGAAAGATTGTCTTGGTATGCGTGTAATACAAGATAAAAGACTTTCTACGCTTGATCAAACTAAATATATTGACAAGCTTTTAGTAAAGTTCGGTATGATGGATGCAATACCCGTCTCAACACCGCTGGAATTAGGTCTAAAACTTACCATCCCTGAAAAGTCAGAAGAAGTTAAAGTTCCGTATCAAGAACTTATCGGCTCTTTAATGTACATTGCAATATGTACAAGACCTGTACCCCTACCATGAGTTGCTAACGTAACTTACGCGCTCGATATCGACTACGTAAACGTGCATTTAGTATGGAGAAATTTTACTTCAGATAACTGTCAATAGATGGCGTAGTTTTAATTCCATACTAAATGCACGTTTTACGTAGTCGATATCGAGCGCGTAAGTTACGTTAGCAACTCATGGTAGGGGTACTGACATCTCTCACACGGTCTCGTACCTGTCACAGTTCAATGCACATTACGGGGGGGTACACTGGAAGGCCGCTAAGCGAGTCCTAAGATATTTAAAGGCCACAAAGGACTTGCGACTCCACTTTAAGTCTGGCCAGGCCTATCCAACTGGGTTTGTAGATGCGGACTATGGTAGCAATCAGGTAGATCGCCGCTCATTCACAGGCTTCGTGTTCCTGATGAGCGGAGCTCCCATATCTTGGGAGGCACGCAAGCAGCGTACAGTCGCGCTTTCAACTACCGAAGCCGAATACATGGCTTTAGCTGAAGCTTGCAAGGAGGCGATATACCTCAAAACTCTTATCACCGAGGTATTCGCTGTCACGCACCCTATTACCATCCATTCCGACAACCAAAGCTCATTAAAACTTGCACATAACAACACATATCACGCACGAACCAAACACATTGACATAAGGCATCATTTCATCCGGGACTCACTTTCGCAGCATAACATTCATCTGAAATACATTTCTACTCACGACATGATCGCGGACATTTTAACTAAACCATTACCGAAAATTAAACATCACAAGTGTACAAAGTGTTTAGGTTTAGGTTAATTTGTATGTAGGTGTATATAGCTGTTGTTTTTAGCTCGGATGTGTTTGTATTTATTGGTGCTTATAGTGTTCTTTTATAGTGAGTGTGTGTGTGTGTGTGTATAGCTTTGTTATTAAATATTATGTCCTTTAGCTTTTGTACCTGTTGTACAGGGTGTTCACTTCGCGGGGGGGTGTTAAAGTTAAACCTCCTTGGCTTTGAACTACAAACTGAACACCCTGTCAGCAATTTTTACTGTTATATAACTTGTCATGCTTTTACGTAACTTTTGCTATTGTTCTAACTGTTTAATATAGTGAGCTTTACAAGAGATTTGTCCTGGTATTAATTCGTATTTTTAAATATAATTAATCAATTGTTAACTGATGCCACCACTTTCATTCGGGTACTTTATGAGGTAAGTTCCACGAAAAAAATACGTCAAAAATTTCGATGACCCGGCAGGATCGGCTCTGGCAGACCATTTTTTTTTTCAGTGTTTAAGTGTCGGTTAACGATCTAGATATAGCCTATTGGGGTACTCGATGAGGTAGGTGAAGGGTGTCGGATGGGCACATTTCAGGGCGTCTGCCAAGTACTTCCGGCAGGTTGCGCAATGGCAGACCAATTTTTTTATACATAATTAATCAATGGTTAACTGATGCCACCACTTTCATTCGGGTACTTTATGAGGTAGGTTCCATGAAAAAAATACGTCAAAAATTTCGATGACCCGGCAGGATCGGCTCTGGCAGACTTTTTTTTTTTTTCAGTGTTTAAGTGACGGTTAACGATCTAGAGATAGCCTATTGGGGTACTCGATGAGGTAGGTGTTTAGGCCCCCGGCTCCCGCACTAATATGGCAGATAAAAAAAGACAAAATATAGGCATTTAAATATGGCTTCAAAAGCATTTTGTGTGACATTTTAAGAGCTCTAAACAAAGTTTAAAACAGGATGCATAGTTATTTTCTTATCTTTTTAAAGTGTATTTTACGGTTATGTAAAAATCAATGCCCAAACGAGCCTTTATAGATGGAAATTAACAGTTGACAAATAAAAATGACACCTAGTCGCCAAGTTATTATTTATACTACCTTACGTATATTTTCAGTAGACTTGCTTATTATTTTACTACCAGTAGCTACCATTATTTGATTTTTATGATAGCCTTATTTATGATAATTAACCTTTTAACCGTCGTGATCCATGGTTTGGTCCCACGCCGCCCACAGCGAGTGCATTAGTACTGCCAACACATACCCAGATCCAGCCACACTTGGAAGGCGGTGAGCTGGTCCCTGAAGAAGGGCGAGTGCCGGTACTCGGCCCCGGTAGTCAGCAGCGCGGGCAGCTGCGAGGTCCAGGGTTTGTGTGTTAGTACTGCCAACACATACCCAGATCCAGCCACACTTGGAAGGCGGTGAGCTGGTCCCTGAAGAAGGGCGAGTGCCGGTACTCGGCCCCGGTAGTCAGCAGCGCGGGCAGCTGCGAGGTCCAGGGTTTGTGTGTTAGTACTGCCAACACATACCCAGATCCAGCCACACTTGGAAGGCGGTGAGCTGGTCCCTGAAGAAGGGCGAGTGCCGGTACTCGGCCCCGGTAGTCAGCAGCGCGGGCAGCTGCGAGGTCCAGGGTTTGTGTGTTAGTACTGCCAACACATACCCAGATCCAGCCACACTTGGAAGGCGGTGAGCTGGTCCCTGAAGAAGGGCGAGTGCCGGTACTCGGCCCCGGTAGTCAGCAGCGCGGGCAGCTGCGAGGTCCAGGGTTTGTGTGTTAGTACTGCCAACACATACCCAGATCCAGCCACACTTGGAAGGCGGTGAGCTGGTCCCTGAAGAAGGGCGAGTGCCGGTACTCGGCCCCGGTAGTCAGCAGCGCGGGCAGCTGCGAGGTCCAGGGTTTGTGTGTTAGTACTGCCAACACATACCCAGATCCAGCCACACTTGGAAGGCGGTGAGCTGGTCCCTGAAGAAGGGCGAGTGCCGGTACTCGGCCCCGGTAGTCAGCAGCGCGGGCAGCTGCGAGGTCCAGGGTTTGTGTGTTAGTACTGCCAACACATACCCAGATCCAGCCACACTTGGAAGGCGGTGAGCTGGTCCCTGAAGAAGGGCGAGTGCCGGTACTCGGCCCCGGTAGTCAGCAGCGCGGGCAGCTGCGCCAGCGCGAGGTCCAGGGTTTGGTCCCACGCAGCCCACAGCGGGTGCGATGCCAGCGACGGTAGTGCCGGCGCGGACACTGGAGTGCAGTTGTACGATCTGTGGATAAAACAAACAAACAAACAAATGCTTTATTGACAATAAGTTATTGAAATTAACGGAAATATAAGCTACCGTTTAATAAGGCATAAAATTTAAACATAAAATTAAATCTAGACCAGAAACAAAAAACTTGCTCTGGCGGCGCCACGAGTATATTTTTGTTTATGGTCACAATTTCCAATTATAAAATTAGTTCCATTGAAATACCGCAATATAGTGAGGTTTTTTATTGTTCTGGTCAGGCTTAACGTAAAAGGCATATCATTCAAAAACACATAGAACTAGAACAGATCTCGGTCTTTCCGGGAACCACATAACGCAAGATTCTCCAGAATAAAATTGATGTATTTTTACTTTCTACAGCTGTGAGCTCACCTCATGATGCGGTCTGCCAGCAGGAAGTTGCGGCAGAGGCTGGCCGTGAGCAGGTCAGCTCTGAACAGCTGCTGGAACACCGGGGCCGGCAGCGAGCTCCAGCTGTGAGTAGTGAGCTCACCTCATGATGCGGTCAGCCAGCAGGAAGTTGCGGCAGAGGCTGGCCGTGAGCAGGTCAGCTCTGAACAGCTGCTGGAACACCGGGGCCGGCAGCGAGCTCCAGCTGTGAGTAGTGAGCTCACCTCATGATGCGGTCAGCCAGCAGGAAGTTGCGGCAGAGGCTGGCCGTGAGCAGGTCAGCTCTGAACAGCTGCTGGAACACCGGGGCCGGCAGCGAGCTCCAGCTGTGAGTAGTGAGCTCACCTCATGATGCGGTCAGCCAGCAGGAAGTTGCGGCAGAGGCTGGCCGTGAGCAGGTCAGCTCTGAACAGCTGCTGGAACACCGGGGCCGGCAGCGAGCTCCACGCGATGGTGTCCGTGATGGCGGTGAAGATCCAGTTCAGCTCGCCCAGCATCGTGCGCCGGTCCGTCACTTGGCCTGGGATTCTGCAAGAGGAGTTATGATTATCATTTGTGAAAGAGAGAGATGAAGTAATTATTGCTCAGTGCATCGGTGGATTCCATGTAAAGTTACTTTTTTTTACACCTTCAAAAAAAGTGGTCCTCAATTAAAGCCTGACCGGAGAAATAATAAAAAACCTTGCCATATTGCGGAATTTCAATGGAACTAATCTTATAAGTGAAGTTGTTGCCATAGTCGTAAAAATATACACGTGGCGCCCCCAGAGCAGGTTTCTTATTTCTTTGGTCAGGCCACAGAATAAATAATAGTACTACCCAACCAGCAAAAAGTGGTTTTTAAACTATCTCCTATATCATTTCCCTAGGACTATATGAGACTTATATCCACATATAAGTCCGGAAAAGGGCCCACTTTATAAGTAAACTTTTACTTATATTGTGTTTATAATAGACCGCATCAATACCGTTTACGCCTATGTTGCTCCTGTAATAGAATTACGTGAATGCAATTAGTCCTGCAAATGCCAATATAAGTAAATTATAGGAAAAAGTGAGATGAATTCACGCCTCGCAATCCTACAATAATCTCACATTTTGTGAACAGTCGAATTGTGTGCTGTCGGTCCAGGAATTGTTAAACTGCTTGAATAAGGCAAAGTATAGTATTTATGTAAATACTACTTAATTTTAATTTACTTTTAAATGTCAGCCATTGTACAAAATATAATGCTTATTGTTGTTAGTCTGTTGTATATTCGTAGGGGAATATGAATTTACTGAATATTCTATCATGTTTTTAATTAAATTTTTAAAGCGCCTCCCGTATCTTACGCATTTACATTTTAATATTTAATAGTTTATTATAAAAATATCATAAACAGACACAATTTTTTCGGTGAGCATTGTCAAGTACGATTTAGCGCCAATATGAGTAATATTAGTTCTAAATTGGCGAGTGTTAAAACCGAAGAAGATTCGCCATATTGTTACCAATTAGGGTTATATTGGCCATAAAATATTAGCTTATATGAGGTTATAAGTATAAATAACAGGAGTGGTTGCGCCTCAGTGTATATACTCCTGGTAGATGCTCCTCGAGGAATATTAGATTAAAATGTTCCTAAGATGTTATCTTATAGGCGAATATAAGTCTGAGTTACCGGATTAATTAGTCCTGAGTGCAATTAGTTTTGTTCCTAGCTTTAATAGGAGTGTTAATCCAGTAGTAGCCATGAAACATTATACTATATACCGATATAAGTTCAAATTATAAGATTAAACGCACTGAAGTAAAAACGGCATTCATGAATACTGTTAAAATCGCAGTAGCAAACATGAAAACCAGCATCGGAGCTATATAAGTCCACATAGCTTTATAAAATCGCATTCCAGGATAACTTTGCTGGTTGGGTAAGGTACAGAAGGCGCAATCTCTGATAGCAAACGTGCGAATTTAATTCTAGCTACCACGCCACTAACGTTAAAATTACTTTGAATGCGTCGAACGTGACCCTGGCTATAATAGCGTACCGCTTCTCACTGCGCTCGTATTAAAACAAAATGCACCTTAAGACTGCGCCGCGAGAGTCCATATTACCACAGACTAAATAATAGCGTCGTCACAAGCGCGCGCGTTTGCCTTACTAGCTGGCCCCAGATATGGGGCCGCCCGGCGTAGGTACATTCTGGAGCTCTGGCGCGGAGTGCGCCGGGCCTGGTCAGGCTTTACTTTTGTTTTCTTAACATTTTAAAAATAAAAAACCCTTCGCTAACTCACTTGTCAATAAGGTCGTGCACGTCATGCATGGCGACTCTCGTGCGATGTCTCAGCACGAACCACTTCATGGCCATCTTGACGGGCGTGGTGAGGCAGGCGGTGAAGAGGTCCGCGGGCAGCTCGGGGTGCATGGGGAGCGTCTGCCCCGCCGCGCACGCGCCCAGCTGGATGCAGTTGCGGTACGACACCGCCGCCGGGGCCGGGGAGCCCGACGGGGTCGCTTCTGTGCTCGCTGCCAGCTGACGAACAACATACACGTTATTTATTTGGTGATAACACAATAAAGGCTGCCACACACCGGATAAAGGCAGCACGAGCAGCACGACGCGTTGCGTGACGCAAACTGCGTCTGCAGCACCGGGCTACAGAAAGCCGTTCACGCATGCAGCAGCGCGGTATGAATGTCAAGAAATCCCGTGTAATGGTGCAACCTTAAGGTGTGGTTGCACCTTAGTACTACGTTCACGGCCGCCTTCGCGCGTGCAACGTTGCCGTTCCGCTGCCGCGCGCCATTTCGGTTTGTGTCTCGCGGACTGCCGTACGTCTGATGCACGCACACGGCATTGCGCCTGCGACACTTTCAGTGTGAACTTTGTATTTCAGGTTAATAGATTACAGACACCTTATGCAGGCAGGGGTCGAATAAAGTCGCCTTTTTGTACACTTTGATTGTAGATTTTATAGTGCAGTAACGAATACTCTACTCTAGGGGCAATCCACGGAGGTTTCGCTTACGTGACGCTATTGTACCGTCGTCATTTGCAGGGACAAGACCAAACCCCCTTTTCTTAGTTGCTGCTACTAGGAGGGGGTCGGTTGTCTATGTAACAGACTTCTTGGGTGAGGGCTGAAAATCAGTGTTACCTCCTTGGCAAGTATGTACATCGCTGAGCCTTGACCCTTTTGCTTGTTTTTTTATGTATATGTAATTTCTTTATTTGTTTTGAATGTTAATTGTGTGACATGTTCAATGTTCATGTGTGTTTTGTGTAATGCAATAAAAGTTTTACTTACTTACTTACTATTAATAATAGAAAGACGATCTTTACTACAGTTACGTGTCAAGTAAGCGACAAAAGTTGATTTCCATGAAATGCATCTCTTTTTTTTCTTTTCATAGTATGAGGAGTGAGTGGAGTGGTTACCTCGAGGTCCTTCTCGTGCTGCAGCGCGAAGTTGTTGAAGTTCTCGATGATGACGCCGGCGCTGGAGCAGTCGTACACGTACAGCGACGGAGCGCCCATCCATGTCTGCAGGTCGTACATCGACAAAGGAATGTACTGCGTATACGCCTGCACACACACACACGAAACAACATGTATCAACACATTAACCCTTTATAAGGCAAAACAACTTTACAAAATGCATTCGTTATCCACTTTATGTTGAGGGTTGGCCACTGCCTTGTAAAGGTTTCAAGCCTGACCAAAGAAATAAAAAACCTACTATGGGAGCGCCACGTGTATATTTTTCTGTTTATGGCAACAATTTTTTTATTTCTTTGATCAGGCTTTATCCCATAGTAATGGGAGATTTTCTGACAGTTTGAAATTAAAAATCAAACGAGCGTTCTTTAAGATTTCTATAGATGACGCTAGTAAAATAATAAGAACAGGGAGTTGCTTAGCAGTGGAATACTTTTAGCTGAATCAATGAACAACTTAATGCTTGAGCCATATTGGCACAAACCAATGCGTTGTCGATTTTCGAATTCATACGTAAAGCCCGACCAGAGAAATAAAAAACCGCGCCATATTGCAGAATTTCAATAGAACTAATTTTATAAGGGAAATTATTGCCATGGTTGTGAAAATATACATGTGGCGCCCCCAGAGCAGGTTTTTTATTTCTTTGGTCAGGCTTTACGTTTATTCATAGTATTTCGTAGACTCGAGCATTTCTATGGGGAATTGTAAGGTGTTAACGCATTGCATACCCGGTTAAAGACCCAGATCTCGCCCTGGGAGGTTGGTCGCGGCACGCCGTGGCCGTTGTAATGGAACAACACGCGCTCATCCTTGGCGTTGCGTTATTATATGAAGTGTTAACGCATTGCATACCCGGTTAAAGACCCAGATCTCGCCCTGGGAGGTTGGTCGCGGCACGCCGTGGCCGTTGTAATGGAACAACACGCGCTCATCCTTGGCGTTGCGCCGGAGAGAACAGCACAGTTTCTTCACCTGTGTAACACAACATAACAATGGTTATCCAACTTATCATTGGTATGAGTTATAGGCTGTTCAACGAACGGCTCAAAAGGGCCTGTAGATTTCTTTTAGAAACCAGTTCAGGGTATATTAATAAAATTGTATAGTATAATAATTTATACTTTTGTAAAACTATTTTGAAATCATGCAACGTATGTGGAGTTTCTTTCAGCAGGTTCTTCTCCACAGACCCCCCACACTAGCGTCTTTTGAGCGTCGTCGTCACAGAACATTTAAAAGAGGTTAGGGCGGCGCTGTGGGCGGGGCCGGCGCGCCAAGACTATGAGCAAACGCTCATACTCCACGCAAAGACGCGATCGCGCTGTCTAACTCAAACATAGCTTTAAAAATGTACATCGGTATGCGTGCATGCGTACGATTCGTTTCCATTTGAAATCGCGTGATTGAGCGGCGCTATGATTGGCTAGATTTGAAATTGCAAATATGTGCGTAAACTTCATCTTTATTGAAGTACAGATGTAGTGGAGGTGAAAGGTGGGGTGGAATCGGCGACACCGGATTTCATACGGACGGCGCATTATCGCCATTCTAACCTCTTTTAAATGTTCTATGGTCGTCGTCGTGCGTCGCCCATACAATCATCCGCGTCTGTCTTTTGTGTCACTCGCCCTACTGACTATGACCGGATTGTATGCGCGACGCACTACGACGACGCTCAAATGACGCTAGTGTGGGGTGTCACTAAATCAACCTGCGATGTTACTTTTAAAATCGAAATTCAAAAATTATTTATTAATTATAGGCTCCCTTAGAACACTTAATGACGTCATTTCTGAAGAATAAATAAGCTTTGTTCAAACCAAGACCGGCTCTCGTCTCAAACAATGTACAAGTCTAAGCCATGAAAAGAGATCAAACGATCTAAAAGAGGCGATGCGATATCAGTTTGAACATAACTGAAAAATACGAGTAAAAAATAGTATATTTCATTACAAGTGCGGAAAGGCTGTCATTGCAAAGAGTTCCGACAAATGTGTACCCGAGCCGAGGCGCAGCCGAAGGCGAGGGTAGACAGTCGGAACGAGTTGCAATGACGGTTCCGCACGTGTACTGAACGACTATTTTTAATACAGTTGCGAAAAAATGAAGCAATTTAATAAAATATAAAATAGTAAAAACAATAAACTCAACTAACTTTTTTCTTCACCCATTCTGGTATGTAAAGAGCACTATGCCCATACAGCCAAGTCTTCAGTAGAATGTTTATATTGATATGAAATGAAAATGAAATTTAATGTGATGAAATGATGAAACCTAATCAAACTCATTCAATCAAATCATTAAATCTGATATTGAAACAAATTGGTAGCTTGTTTTTAAAAATATACGTATTTGCATGAAAAAAACTTCTATGAATTTTTTTAGTAAAAACTTCATGGTTGGTTTTTCTTACATTATTTTGACAGTTGGGAAAGAAAACGCACACGTGCGGGAAAGGTAAAAAAAAAGCACGCGTGTGTAATAGCCCACTTCCCGAACGCTATACGACCCTGCAATAAGCCACTTTTTGAGCAACTGTATTAAAAATATCATTAAACAGTTATATCTATTTGACTTACACATTGATGTTCTGTAATAATGATTAATGATAAATAACGGGCCGTTTAGCGTCATGCTATCGTAAATAAGGCAGTGATAGGTAGGCTCGGCCTAGTGTCCAATTTAATTAGCCTGTTTATGCTAATTGAAGACTGCTCCAGATTAAAACACTGACATACATTATTTATATTAGTGACTAGCTTTCCGCTGCGGCTCCGCCCGCATTAACAGTTATTCCCGTGGGAATGAGGCATTTTCCCACAGTAAAATGTAGCCTATGTTACTCAGGGTGAATGTAGCTTTCTAATGGTGAAAGAATTTTTGAAATCGGTTCACTAGTTTTGCGCTTGCAGCGCGTGTCCGATGTTACTCACCTCATCACTGGTGGGGTCGAGTGCGTGTTTGTATCTTGCGCGCGGCTGCCAGCGCTCGTACTGTGCGTGTCCGATGTTACTCACCTCATCATTGGTGGGGTCGAGTGCGTGTTTGTATCTTGCGCGCGGCTGCCAGCGCTCGTACTGTGCGTGTCCGATGTTACTCACCTCATCACTGGTGGGGTCGAGTGCGTGTTTGTATCTTGCGCGCGGCTGCCAGCGCTCGTACTGTGCGTGTCCGATGTTACTCACCTCATCATTGGTGGGGTCGAGTGCGTGTTTGTATCTTGCGCGCGGCTGCCAGCGCTCGTACTGTGCGTGTCCGATGTTACTCACCTCATCACTGGTGGGGTCGAGTGCGTGTTTGTATCTTGCGCGCGGCTGCCAGCGCTCGTACTGTGCGTGTCCGATGTTACTCACCTCATCACTGGTGGGGTCGAGTGCGTGTTTGTATCTTGCGCGCGGCTGCCAGCGCTCGTACTGTGCGTGTCCGATGTTACTCACCTCATCACTGGTGGGGTCGAGTGCGTGTTTGTATCTTGCGCGCGGCTGCCAGCGCTCGTACTGTGCGTGTCCGATGTTACTCACCTCATCACTGGTGGGGTCGAGTGCGTGTTTGTATCTTGCGCGCGGCTGCCAGCGCTCGTACTGTGCGTGTCCGATGTTACTCACCTCATCACTGGTGGGGTCGAGTGCGTGTTTGTATCTTGCGCGCGGCTGCCAGCGCTCGTACTGTGCGTGTCCGATGTTACTCACCTCATCACTGGTGGGGTCGAGTGCGTGTTTGTATCTTGCGCGCGGCTGCCAGCGCTCGTACTGTGCGTGTCCGATGTTACTCACCTCATCACTGGTGGGGTCGAGTGCGTGTTTGTATCTTGCGCGCGGCTGCCAGCGCTCGTACTGTGCTTGCAGCGCGTGCCCGATGCTCTCGAGCGCCTTCGACGGCGACAGCGATACTGGGTCTGCACAAACATTTATTACTAAGTATAAAAAAATCCTCTTTTGTATCAGTGAAGACTAAGGAAGAGAGGGAGGATGAAATCAAAGATATGGAAAGAGGATTGTGGTTGAGGTTCTAGGACATTTAGGGAAGGCCTTTGCTGATGCCCTGGATGTCAGAGACATGGTTACAAATCACTGCTGGCAAAGGCTTCCCCCAAAGATCTCCACGACGATCGGCCCTGCAGTCCTGTACTGTGTGGACGTCTTTCGGCTGAAATGTTGTTGATGATGATAATTTAAAAAATACATTATGGAGTATTCCCCGTGAGGCGCGAGGTTAGTGGGATTGGAGGAGCTTACAGAAAATTAAGAAAAACATGAAATCTATCACAAAGTCAAGAGAAAATGAACCTAAACACTTTGGTTTTTTCACCACTCTTACTTAAACGTCCATTAAATAAGAGACGGATTCGCATTTTGCATGTTTAGGTTGCCCTGATCTCATCAGTACAGTTTAGTATAAAAAGGAATTCTCACCAATCCAGCATTCAAGTCGGGCACAGGGTTGTGTTTTGACCACATCCGGAGGGTCTACCCCGACATTCAGACATAGCACTAGCGCCACACAGTGTGTCTTGTACTGCAATAAAATTAATATAAAATTATAAGACTGTATAAATCCATATGCAAAATCAAGGTAATAATAATAAATCTATGTTATAATGTGATGATCAAGATGCTGTAGAAATTAAAATTTCTCACATTTTTAAACTCTCTTATATTAATTTAAAGAAAAATCCAAACTTTCTTACATATACTAAGATAATAAAAAAAACAAAAGACAGTCAAATAATTATTTAGATAAAAGTTAATTTGCCTGCTTGAAATACAATTTTGTCATTATTTATTTAAATACATAATTTTTTTGGAAGGGGACTTTCTAAAACTCAACTTCTTTTTCATGCAAGTTGTAAGTTTATCAATAAAGTTTGTAAACTCTGCTGTCAGAAATATTGACCTGCCTAAAGGTAACTATGCGGTATATCAATAAAATCCAGAGAGAGTAGTAGGGCCAATCCATGACTTTCAAAGCATAGAACCATCTGTCTTTTAGGGCAATCAAGTCTGCAATGTCATAACCTAATTATGGAACATCTCACAGATCTTTTACTCGGCTCCTCCAGGATTTGAACCTTGAATCCTGATGTGAGGCTGAGACTTTTTATTGGACAGAATCCAAATCAGCCTTTAAATAGTTAAGATATTGTTTTGAATGCATAAATTGGGATCAAATCTCATCATTCATCATATTCTTAAGGTCTGGCTATACAATTCTTTAAGGAAATGGAATTCAGAAAATAAGTAATTCTTGCTTAATTAGACCTCTTCTTTTTCTTGAATCCACTTCTTTCTCATGTGTTAGTGTTGTAGAAGATCAAGGTCATAATCATTTATAAATGAATATAGTTCATTAACAGGAATAATGACTGGATATAATGACTGTGCTTTTACATTAAGATGGTTCATCATATCAGCCATTAAGATGGTTACGGACCCAGGATGCCCAAGAAGGTGGCAAAGAAGAGACCAGCTTTAACTTTCTAACAGTGTCTAATCTGATGTTTGCCATGCCAAGGTGGGAGATGCAATGAACATACTAAATTGAAAAGTAGGAAGCAGTGACACTAGATTTAACATATTGTAAGGCTATAAACAATACAAATGTTCTGTCCAATTCAAAGTTAGGGATTACTTAGCATAATATAAATTATACCTTTACATGGCTAAACCAAATAAAGAACATTTTAGTAATAATGTCTTCACATTTCAGTCTGAAAAAAAAAGAAGTTAATCCAATAATACTGATCCATAATTTTAAATATGTACATATTTGTTTGGGTACATCTAGACTTAAAAATCTGTATTTAATAGACAGTAACTAAGGAAGGAATTTTCTTGAGGTAAAAAACACCCTATGTACCTATAAGACGCCAATTTCCATAAATAACAGCTTGATTCATAAAATTTTGACTCATGTCAGCAAGAGTATTATTACGATATAAACGAAGTAATGCGTAGTACGTGCCGCGTGAGCACGTGCGATTGTTGTGACGGGGGCAGCCCTCCGCCCCGCGCCGAACTGCGCCACACTACGCATTATTCCGCCGTTTCGCTCGCTCGGGCGGCGCCTCGAAAGCCTATCCCTTCAGCCTCACCTTTTCCTTCACACGCCAAGAATGCTCCACGCGCTCCGCTCCTTTGATAGGCTCCAAATGCCTCGGTTCGTTAAAACTCAAAGGCAAATCCCAGTCGTCAATATCCGAAGAATCACTATCATTTAGACTCTTCTCCATGACCAGGTTCCCCCAATGGTCAAGCTTTTTGAAATTCACAGTAAGTTTGTTTGTCAATAACCCATAAATAGTCACAAATTATAGTCTTTGCACTGTTTGAATCCTTATTTTCCAAGAAAAAACATCATTTTTCTATTCAAAACCTCACAAAATCATGTGCGCGTCCATTTTTCAACACCACATGGGAAAAACATAAATTTTCGCCCCGATTTACGCAGAAATTGCAAGTGCAATGACCTTCAATACATAGGATTATTATATGTATATATTTAAAAAAAAAAAAAAAATTGCAGTGAAATACTACAGTATAAATTACTAAATAATTATTCCTTGATAATGTTAATTAGACAAATAAAAATAGTTACTTTTTTTGTTTTGCTTCAAAACTCCCTTCTTTATTTTTGTGGAATGGAACGTTTTGGTTAGTTCAAGAAAATTAAATTCAAATGTATGGAAAATTTGGCAAAATTAGTGGGCGACTTTTTTCTATCAGGATATGTAGGTTATAGAGCGAAGTTAAATTTTATCAACTCTCCCCCCCCCTCCGGGGCGAGCGTCACCCCCCCCGCGCCCCCAAATGTGTCCCGGCGCGCGGTATTTTTTCATTTTGTAAGGAAACCGTACAAGATACATAAAAAGTGTGCAGGAGAGAAAACATCTCTGATAAATTTCCTATAAACCTTGCATACATATAAAAGCGATATCACTTATAGTTTCAGCACAATCCGCCACCAAATATGAACGTTTTTAATAATTTATCTTTTTTTTCTGCTAAAAGGTTAGATCTCTCAAAAACTTCACAATGTACCGCCAAGATACGTATGACAAAAGTGAAGAATAGAATATGTTCTTTATAAAATGGTATAGGTAATTCATTTGTAAACTCTTTTATATACCGTTACTATGCTATTTTCTTAAATTAATTAATTTGGCCATTGGGCGAAATATAAATATTCGTAGTGGTTAAACGGTGTTACTGTAAATACCATAGACTTCTTATATATTTTCCTGTAATTTATAAGTATAGAACTATTTTCTGTATTTTTATTTTATTTTTAGGCCCAATATTTTAAGAAATAAAGGGGGGAGAGGAGAAAGGTCCATTTTCACAAAATTTCTATAAAAAAAATCAAAATTGATCAATTTAAAATAAGGAAAAATATATATTTGAGATTTTCATAACGTACACTTTCTTTTGATATATCACACGATATAGTTTGTAATATTTTTTTCTAATATAACCCTTCTTTTTTTTTTCTTTTTGAGGTACGGAACCTTAAATAGCTCTAAAAATTTAGCTAAAAACGGGACTAAGTATGATACGTGGTGAATGATGTGTCCAAGTGTGGTCTGGAGAGTTCTTTTGGTGCATTTTTTGTTTAGCTTACTTCTCATATATTGAAAATTGCTTACCTTACTTACTTTACCTGTGCTTTACCTGCTAGCAAATTTTCTGCCTGAGAGAGATTGTAAATTTCAAATAAAACCAGCTAACTTATCTTTATTTAAACATGCGTTTATTTTATCTTAGGTAGGTATTTACTGATACTTAGTATTATTATTAATTATAATCAGCATTTTCGTCTTCAATGTCTAATTCAACTACGTTCATGCAACTCTGACCTCTACAATTTTAAATACGGAGCCGCCAGCACCAGCCTCTATATTAAAACTAATAACATGTGCTTGCAAACAAGGCTGTGGGAGACGATGTGGATGTGTGAAAGCCGATTTACGATGTACCACTATGTGCAAAAATTGTAGAGGCCAGAGTTGCATGAACGTAGTTGAATTAGACATTGAAGAAGAAAATGCTGATTGTAATTAATAATAATACTAAGTAACTATTAGTAAATACCGAAGATAAAATAAACGCATGTTTAAATAAAGATAAGTTAGCTGGTAAGAGGCTGATAAGTATCAAAAGAAAGTGTACGTTATGAAAATCTCAAATATATATTTTTCCTTATTTTAAATTGATCAATTTTGATTTTTTTTATAGAAATTTTGTGAAAATGGACCTTTCTCCTCTCCCCCCTTTATCTCTTAAAATATTGGGCCTAAAAATAAAATAAAAATACAGAAAATAGTTCTATACTTATAAATTACAGGAAAATATATAAGAAGTCTATGGTATTTACAGTATCACCGTTTAACCACTACGAATATTTATATTTCGCCCAATGGCCAAATTAATTAATTTAAGAAAATAGCATAGTAACGGTATATAAAAGATTTTACAAATAAATTATACCATTTTATAAAGAACATATTCTATTCTTCACTTTTGTCATACATATCTTGGCGGTACATTGTGAAGTTTTTGAGAGATCTAACCTTTTAGCAGAAAAAAAAGATAAATTATTAAAAAAGTTCATATTTGGTGGCGGATTGTGCTGAAACTATAAGTGATATCGCTTTTATATGTATGCAAGGTTTATAGGAAATTTATCAGAGATGTTTTCTCTCCTACACACTTTTTATGTATCGTGTACGGTTTTCTTTCAAAATGAAAAATACCGCGCGCCGGGACACATTTGGGGGCGCGGGGGGGTGACGCTCGCCCCGGAGGGGGGGGGAGAGTTGATAAAATTTAACTTCGCTCTATAACCTACATATCCTGATAGAAAAAAGTCGCCCACTAATTTTGCCAAATTTTCATCTAATTTTCTTGAACTAGGTGTAAAAAGGGGACCATTATCCGAACGATTTGTTTGACCGATCGACAGACAGTACGATCGCTTCGTGAATAGGATCCTATCTATACTTTCATTCATTCATAATCTTTTTTTTGCTATGGGTACGTAGTACCACCGTATACCGTAGTGTAACTCCATACAAAAGTGTCATTTTGGCGGGCTTCGAAATCTCTGGTTACTTCGGGCTGCAACAGCCAGGGTTGTCGCACTCTCTCAAACGGGCGTAAAATAAAATTTTTAATATTGTTTCGCGTGATTTAGAGAAACAAATAATAAAAGCAATGCCAAATAACATGAGATATTGTTCCGCGTATGGATATTTAAATTAATCAAGAAATTAATCTTTTTTTAAATTACCAAGTGTGTCAGTGAGGTAAGTAGATTAGGATTATTATTAAGATTATTCTTTACGACTGAGTAGGTATATATTTCTCTTCTATAAAGCACGGGGGATTGAAATATAGTCTCTTTCAATGCTGTTATATTCAAAGTAAATCGTTTTACTATAGCCCAACCAAAGAAATAAAAAACCTCGCCATATTTCGGAATTTTAATGGAACTAATTTTATAAGAGAAATTGTTGCCATAGTCGTAAATATATAAATGTGACGTCCCCAGACCAGGTTTTTTATTTATTTGGCCAGGCTTTACTTTAAGTAATTATTTGCAAACTTTAAGTGGTCAAGAAAAACAAGCAGTGTTCTACCCTACAGCATGTCATTCATTCATTCGTTCAATCCCAGAAAACCGCGGAGTTATCCTACTGTAATGTACTATGCGTGCCAAATAAGAATAGGACTGTCAAGACGCCATTTTCACAGTCCCTCCTTTTCTTATTTGGCCAATTAGAAAAGGAGGGACTGTGAAAATGGCGTCTTGACAGTCCTATTCTTATTTGGCACGCATCGTAGTACATTACTATATTTATACTGTGCGTAGTACATTACTATATTTATACTGTGGTAGTATTTTTTTTTTTTAGTTTCTTTCTCCCTTATGGGAAAGGCAAAGGGATCTAAGCCCATACAGCCTAGTCTTTAGTAGTTTCTGTCTTCATCTTCAGTAATTATTTCTTTAGTTTTATTTCGTCGTCCGTCTTAAGTCATATCTTGCATCCATGTTAAGTTAAACGTCTTCAGTAGTTTCATTTTTTGTTACGGGATCATTGAAATGCAAGGGTGGTTTTTACATTCCAATGATACTGCAGTTTAACGCGGGGTATCAAACTAGAAACAGCTAACCACACATTATTTCTCACTTTCATTGAATAGTTCTTCTTTAACGGCACATTATCGCACTAATTCCACCAAATTAACACAACAATTACCATGAAAAACTAATTTTAAAAAGGACGAAACAATGAACCCGCCATTTCCTCTCGATTCCCGCGTAAAACATCACTGTGGTAGTACATACTATATTTATACTGTGGCTATGGCAAGACCCGACCGATGTCAGTTTTATTTAGTTCGATGTGATGTGAAAAGTCAAAAGCGAAAAATTGTTTGTGCGAAGGAAACAAGGAAAATAAATTACTCACAATTTTACAGTGTGATAGGAAAATGTAAGTACGGGTAACAGCAGCCCACATAAGCTGAAATGGCTTTGAACGTTGAGAGCTGCGATAGCCTGCCGCCTGATGAAGAGCCGAAGCTGAAATACGATCGGATGGGGAATGACGTGCAAAACATTCTCCTAAAGGATGCGGTCAGCTGCATTTGCGTGCACACGAAGTTCATATGCTTGGGCACGGCCTGGGGCGCGCTGCATCTGCTGGATCACGAGGGGAATTCTGTGCCTATCTCCCAGAACGGTGACACATGGATACAGGCGCACACAATCGCCGTGAATCGTATTTCTGTAGACCAGAATGGGGACTACGTCGCGAGCTGCTCTGACGACGGCCGCGTGCTGGTGCATAGCCTTTATTCCGACGACAACACTCACAGCCTCACAGTCGGCCGGCAGGTCAAGTCTGTGGCCCTTGATCCATATTATTTCAAGTCAGGCTCTGGAAGAAGGTTCCTTACAGGTAATCCAGCAATTCCTTACAGGTAACCTTGCATCTATACTACTGGCATACAAGTTATAATAATGTTAAATTAGATTACACATATGAATTTAAAAGTGTAAAATTAGATAACAAAAATTCATTGTGTTAGCTTGTAATATGAATTCCATTCCACACATTTAGTTTAAGAATTAAAGCTTTAATTGAGGCTAGCTCAAGCCTCTCTAATTAATGCTTTTCTTTGTTGTTATTTCCAGTATTTAACCTGGTAGTTGTAAATTGGATAATCTATGAAATTAATAAATATCCATCCTAAATATTCATACTCATTATTAGAAATGTGTTTGATTCTGACATTTTATCCTTGTGACCTCATTAATTAATTATGTTAATATTGATTGTGATATTTTTAGCTTTGATTAGTTAGCATGGTATATACCTACTATAGTTTGTGATAAGAATTCAGATTTGAATAATACTACTGCTTAATAAAATTATAATTCAAAATACTTTATCCACACCAAGTAAATAATACTTAAGAAAACAAATGTAAAACTTCCCCTATTTTCTTTGAAAACTTTTATTACTTTATACTTTGACTAGCTTTCTGTAGCGGCTCCGCCCGCAATAACAGTTTTTCCCGAAGAATGAGGCATTTTCCCCGTGGTAAAAGGTAGCCTATGTTACTCAGGGTGAACATAGCTTTCTAATGGTGAAAGAATTTTTGAAATCAGTTCAATAGTTTTTGAATTTATTCATTACAAACATACACACAAAAATACAAATCTTTCCTCTTTATAATATAGGTATGATTACCTCTAAAAAATGTTGTAGTAAGAAAATCTATTTAATGATCAGAATGTAATATAATTTTGTGACTTACTACTTCTTATACCAAATTTAATTCAAATCCAACCAGCCATTTTATTGTGATAGCAGAACAAAGTTTCAAACAGTCATTCATAATTTAATGAGTTTATTTTTCTTTGCAGGTGACAATAAACTGACACTGTATGAGAAAACCTTTCTGAACTCTCGACGAGCCACAGTTCTGTGTGAGTGTGAAGGGTATGTGCAAGCAATGGCCTGGCATGATAGATTCGTCGCCTGGGCCAGCGAAAAGGGAGTCCGAGTATATGACCTGTCAGCTCGATGCTCTCTCGGCCTCATTCAGTGGGAAAAGAGCCCCAACAGATCCATTGAAGACTACCGCTGCAATCTCCTCTGGTCAGCTCCGAAAACTCTCATGATAGGCTGGGTAGACACCATAAGAATATGTGTTATACGAAAAAGAAGCCAAATTGAATTACAAACTCGTGATGCTACTGAATATCTCGTGGATCCAGTGTACACTTTCCAGACTGATTATTACATAAGTGGACTAGGGCCGTTAGATGACCAGCTTGTATTGTTGGGAGTGCCTAAAGAAGCTGATCCTGAGACTGGGAAAACACAAAGGCCAGTATTAACCGTCTCGGATTACAAAAACTGTGAGTTTTGTGAGGTATCCACAGACACACTTAATATTAGGGGATATGAGGAGTATACATGCAATGATTATTATCTGGACATGCTTATAGAAGAAAATAGGTTCTTCATTGTTTCTCCAAAAGAAATAGTAGTTGCTAGCCCTCTAGATATTGATGATAAAGTAAGTTGGCTTACAGAGCACAGCCGATATGAAAAAGCACTTTCAGTTTTAGAGGAAGTTGGAGGGAAGACCTCAAAACACTCCCTTGTAACAGTAGGGCAACAATATTTGGACTATTTGATGTCTGTAAATTATTATGAGCAAGCTGCAATTTTGTGTGCCAGAATATGTAAAAATGATAAAAATCTGTGGGAAACACAGATTAATAAGTTTTCTGCTGTAAATCAGTTAAGGACTGTAAGCCCTTATGTGCCTAAGACACCCGAGCAGGCCTTACCATCACATGTCTATGAGCTAATATTCTATGAGTACCTCAAAGTGGATCCTCCAGGTTTTCTTAAGTTAGTTCAAGAATGGAATCCAGCCTTGTATAAAACAGGAGTTGTTATCAAAGAAGTACTAGAGCACCTTTTGGCTACAGAGGTGGATAAGAAGGTTTATTTAGAGGCTTTGGCAATACTTTATTGCTACCAGAAAAAATATGACAAAGCTTTGAACGCATACTTGACCATTAAACATAAGGATGTGTTTGAATTAATCACTAAACATAACATGTATGACGTCATCCACGATAAAATCCTAGACCTAATGAATCTCGACTGTGATAAAGCTATTGCCGTATTGTTATCAGAAAAAACGAAAGTCCCAGTAGCAGTGGTTGAAGAACAACTCAAGAATGATGATATGTATCTCTTCAAGTACTTAGATGCTTATAGCAAAGCTGAACCAAACGGAAGATATCATGGAAAGCTAGTTAGTTTGTATGCTAAATACGACAAGAACAAGCTACTTCCATTCTTAAAACGTAATGATAACTATCCGATACAAGAAGCACTAGATATCTGCCAAAGTTATAAATTTTATCCTGAAATGGTATTTCTGTTAGGCCGCATGGGAAACACGAGAGATGCCCTCCAAATTATTATAGAAAAGCTAAATGACATCAACCAAGCCATCCACTTTTGCCAAGAACACAATGACAAGGAATTGTGGAATGATCTGATTAAGCAGACAGTGAAAAAGCCAGAATACGTCACATTGTTGCTTAAGAGAATAGGAAATTACGTGGACCCTCGAATGCTTATACAAAACATACCTGCCGGGTGTGAAATTAAGGATTTAAAAGACTCATTAGCCAAAATGATGTGTGATTACCATCTGCAATTATCCGTGCAGGAAGCTTGCAAAGCAATTACTTTGAAAAACTATTTTGATCTGCACGAAAAATTGATAATAAGCCAGCAGAGGGGAATATCTGTCACCGACGATGTTTCTTGTTGTGTCTGTCAAGGGCGCATTATAATCAAAGACTTGTCCAGTGCTTCAGACTTAATAGTGTTTAACTGTCGGCACTCTTTCCACATAGAGTGTCTTCCAGGTGGGGTGCAGTACAATAATAATTGTTCCATTTGCAGTGCTGTTAAAATGTGACCTATAGAGATTATATTTTAAGTGGAAGCTCAAGAATTTATAGTATTTTACTCACGATTGCAAATCAAATGTCTAGGAATGAGATGAAGTCAGGATATGTTTTGTACCTATGGATATGGTTTTGGCATATGATTCAAAGTCATAAATGGATTAAAATTAAAATTGCTCTCCATTTTAGTTTGAAAAAGAAATCTGTTAAGTTGTTATCATGCCTCAAAACCATACCCAAGAACAGTCCATTGTAGGACCTTCCTAAACATTTAAATTCTGTAAATAAATGTATATTTTTCCAACTTAATCATATTAACAATATAACATTGTATTACAATCTGTGTTAAAAGCTTAGATAGCTTAGATTAAGAATTTAATTAATTTGTATTGAACAAAACAATATTAATATGTGTATGTACTGTTCTCAACATCACTTTTATGGTGCTTTTGTGATAGTGGCTTGTATTATTATTTTTCGATGTTATTTTTACATATTGGTACAGGCAACAAGAACTTTTCATGCAAAAATGATCCTTGTTGTATTATCATATTAGTCACAAAATACTTTGGACTGTAGGTATACAATTTATCTCTTGTTGCCCGTAGCTATGTTATTTGATTTTCCTTGTTGTATCAAAGTGTCTTCAACAAATGTTTAATAATAATCATGACTATATAAACTGAATAACTGTATCTACTTATTTTCTACATGTTGCGGTCAGAGCTAGCGGGATAGAAACAAAGTTTATTATTGAGTATATAGATTAAAAAATCTTCACGACTCTGTCCCGAGATGGAGCGGCGGGATAACATTCATGAAAAATATCATAATTGCAGCGAAATTTTTAATTTAATCATAACTCATGGCATTGGGTGTAATTAAATATGGGTATTTTTTTTAAATATGCTTCTCTAGAAATGTCTACTAAGACACAATCAAATACAAAACACTGATACAAAATGAGAACTAAAAACGAGAATAGAATGGGAGGGAAGGACAGTAAGATTATTAGTTCGGCAAAAAAATCAAGGTGCAAAAACTTAAAAAATACATTTAAACTTTTTAAAAAGCTTTTTAAGTTATCATGGCGGCCATTAATTTGATGGCGCGAAAATTATGCAAGTTTTTCACAAGCCGATCGGTTGGTCTTTACATACTTGGCTTTGTCTATGTGTTTGTTTTAGAATAGGAATAGATACTACATGAAAAATGATGAGAAGAAATAATTCGCGTTTTAATCCTCGCCAGTACGAAGAACATTTATCGCCCTTTGGGCGTCAAGTCTTAGGAACACTTATAAAACAATGGAACTTTTCTGGTAAGAATCGTAATTTTTTACAAATTATTGACGTGTTTTGATTACTTCACGATTAATTTATTTATCGCTAATGGTGTTTCAGACCGCAACAGAAACAATATGGCGAGCAACTCGGCTTCGTTGCAATTTCATCAACCCACGCATCAACCTCATCGGTATTCAAATTCGCACAGAAGAGTAATCACGTAAGAAATTACAATTTTTACTATGTTCTTGATAGTTCGTATAGCATTTATAAGTATAAGGGATAGGATCGCGAGGTGCATAGATATCGTATCTATGCGAGGTGCATATGATATCTATGCATATCTAAGATATGTACCTACATCTTGACTATATCTAAATAAGTAGGTACGTTTTCCGCCACTTCCTACTAAATATTTTTTGACCAACACCCTGTTTGCACTAACCTTGTCCAGAAAGACCTAAGCTAACTAAAGCCTAAAAAAATAATTAGTTTTCATTTCACTAACAGTCTAATTGGGCTCATAAAGGTAGGCAGAAACTAAGCACTTTAAAAAAAGGTCTGAAGGTTACTAGCAAACAAAATTTTCACCAAATCTCACCTAAATATTTTAGGCATCAACTTAAGCGATCCTTAAGTTTAGTGCAAACGGGCATAAGACTTTTTCATTGTGCAGGTTTGATGACTCGAGTAAAATCAGGGGAAATAATTCCCAGTGCAACCCAGTTTTGCAGACGAATTCAAACAATGATCATCAATTTACGTTTCCATGCCTCGACAATAGTATGAGATGTTCTGCGCCAGTTGTAACTAATGCGACTGCAGCTTCAGCTACTTCTACTGCATGCATCTTAACAGTTCCGCCGGCATTTTTAACGCCAGTTGTTGAACCAGTAACTTCCGAGCCTTTAACATGTCCTGTGTTGACGTCTGCCGAACTAGTAACTGCTTCTAGCATTGATCAAGATAAAATTAGAATTTCGGAACAGGGAAATACAATTAAAGATAACATTATCAACAAAACAAGACACGATCTTGATATGGTTGAAGATTATATGACGAGTGAGCCAAAGTTAGATGAAGCATTGATAGAAGCAAGAACGGTTTTAGAACAGTGTCAAATTGGAAACAATGTAGATTGGGATGATATGTTCGACACAGAATTATTTTCAGAAATAGATAGTCCAGTTGATAAAACGGTGAAAGCAGTAAACAATGATAAAATTTGTGATATTCAGTTTCTTAAATCGTCCAATATACAAACTGAAATAGATAACACTCATAAAGAGACAAAAGGCGGAACAGATAAGAAAAAAAGAAAAAATCAAACAAAAGTGACTGATGTTATGACTAAGAAAGTTAAGAAAAATAATTCCGAAAGTAAACTAAAGTCTAAAACTATCTCAAAGAGTAGTGCTCGGAATAAAAGCTTTACAGAAAATTTTGAAAGCTGGTTAAATGATCTTGATCCAAATAATCCTGTTGACGAATTGCAAGAACCTTTAGAACTGCATGATAGCAATAAAACTAAAGAGAATATTGATGTAAAGATCACAGTTCAAAAGGAAAAAAAAGTTATTCAAACTCAATTAGCTAATAAAGATGGTATTATGAAATTTGGAAAACCTAAGAATTTTGTCGTAAATCCTAGAGAAGAAATTGAAATTGAGACGACAGAAAATAAATTAAAAGACAAGAACAAAATGAAAGTAAAAAGTACCGAGACTGTTGATGAAATTACTAAGAAAGAAAGAAAAACGAAGGCCATAGAAAACAAATCAAAAGACAAAAAGAAAGTACAAAGTTCTAAAAACACAGAAGAATGTTCTAAAGCAGAAACAAAAACAAAATACGAAGAAAATAAATTAAAAGACAAGGATCAAATGAAACAGAAGAAGTCAAAGCCAAAATTTATAGCGCCCGTAAAGTCCCAAATACCAGTAAAGGATATAACATACAACATACATGAATTGAATGATGGTATTATCAATAAGCTTAACCTCGACAAAATTAAAGAACAAGAAATTGTAGTATTATTACTTTACAGGTAAATCAAAGATATCTTACAAGAATTAGCCAAGTTTAAAAAGTAGTTTAACTTCAAATATTTTTACAGCAAAGGCTTCTCCCAATTAAATAGTCAACATACAGAAGACGCTTGCGTACCAGAAGCAGTTATGTTTCAATTGGACGACAACTTCTTTTATTTACAAGGAGGATGTTGTGATTTTACGTAAGTGTACTTTTAATTTTGAAATATGGGATGTATATTTATAGACGCTATTATTGTGTTAATAACAGCACAAATTTTCTAGCGAGCTTCTATCCAAAATACTGCAGAACAATACCATTATCTGCTATGAAGGGAAGGCGTTGCTCAATTATTTATCAAGCAAAATGAAACTCGAGTTTGACACTCTTTGTGAATTCAGTATCATCGATGTTAAGGTGAGGTCTATTTAGTTCATTCTTCTTATGCTAATTTATTGTTTCTTCTATCTTTATCTTCTTTAGCTTAGTTAGATCATCAACGTATCTCATTCCATTAATGCTGGTGTCAGAATTATTGAGCCGCCTAAATGCTGCTTGCTTGCTATTTGTGAGGTAATAGCATTGACCTCCGAAGCACATGATCATCTTTCTTTTCGGGCAAACAGGTGATACAGCCTGCAATGTCCTAACAACACAACTGGTTACCTTCCTCTAATTGTATATTTGTTATATTAATAAAATTGTATAAAATAATAATTTATAATTTTTTAACAATATTTTGAAAAGATGCAACGCCTGTGTTCCTTCCGGCGAGTTCTTCTCCACAGAAGACACAAATTTTTGAACTCGCCAAAAAAAAAAGTAACTAACTAAACTAATTGCTGTAAGCTAAAAAAAATACTTAGAACTTTGGAAAAATCTCACAAAGTGATGTTATGATGTGACCAGATAGCTGGCAGTCTTTTGGAGCCCGATGACCCACCGGAGACGTTTTCCGCGCTGCAACACCTCACAGGTTCAGAGCCGGACTACACCATCGCCACCACCTGTGAGAGGCAGAAAGCAGCTTGGTATGCCACATTGCTGCGCAGCGCCGCTGCTGCCGTCAGAACCAGACTCCAACGGGAGGAGCTGTGGCAGGTGTTTGTGGATATCGAGATGCAAATACTTCCCATCATCGCAGGTGTGGCTTTGCTTTTACACGACAATGCCGATGCCAAAAATAATGTATTGATCTTCTTGATGCCGTAGCTACCGTGGCTGTAGCAGTTCATTCATCATACTAATATTATAAAGAGGAAAGATTTGTAATTTTGTGTGTGTGTGTGTATGTTTGTAATGAATAAACTCAAAACCTACTGAACCGATTTCAAAAATTCTTTCACCATTGGAAAGCTACATTCACCCTGAGTAACATAGGCTACCGTTTACCTCATTCCCATGGGAAAACCTGTTAACGCAGGCGGAGCCGCGGCGGAAAGATAGTTTACTTATAAACAAAATATTTCCGATACCTGTGGAAATTTCGCTAAATTCAGCCCTTCGAAAAATTTCATGTGTGTAACTTCACCGGTTTACTTAGTTTACCTATTACACGCTATAACATTTTATAGAACTTACGAATTTGTGGATTTGTTTGTTTGTAATTTTTCTTTGTTTTATTTATTAATGTTTTACTTTGACTTCTGAATAAATTATTATATTTGTAGACTTTATAAACTGGAATAAAAAAATGCAAAATTGTTTCTTCTATGAAACATTTACATTTGTAAATAGATTAGTAGTAGTCATTCATTATCAATTTAGCTATTATATTTTTATTTTTATTTATGTTTAAGCATTTATACATTATCAATTTAGGTACTAACCTGTTAGACTATGTAATACTTGAAATCACTACATAGTATAAAACAAAGTCGCTTTCTCTGTCCCTATGTCCCTATATCCCTATGTATGCTTAAATCTTTAAAACTACACAACGGATTTGATGCGGTTTTTTTTTTATAGATAGAGTGATTCAAGAGGAAGGTTTATATGTATAACACATGCATGATATACTTAAGGATAACCCACAATAACTATTTCCCGTGCGGAGCCGGGGCGGGTCGCTAGTTAGTAAATAAAGAATTGAATTTGGAATAAAAAAATGTTGTTGGTTGTTCACCAGACATGGAGCAGCATGGAGTTTGTGTGGACGTGGATAAGTTGAAGGAAATGGAGAAGATCCTACTGGCGAAGATGAAGGAAGTCGAGAGCGAGTGCGCGAAAGCAGCTGGACGATCTTTCCAGGTGAGAAGGAATCTGGATTAAAACCACACTAGCTTCTTTCGAGCGTCGTCTTCACGTCGTCTTCGATTGTCGCGCATACAATCATAGGCAGCAAGGCAAGTGAAATATAAGACGGACGCGGATGATTGTATGCGCGAGCGCAATGCATGACGTGGACGCTCGAAAAACTCTAATGTCTTAACTCGTCTTAACTATTACAAGTCGGAAACTAACGCTTCTGTGACCGCGATTTTTTTTTAAATCCCGTTGCATTCAGGTATTTTTTTCGCGGTAAAAATTTGCCTGAGTATTTTTTTATTTGTGATTTCATTATGATTATGATTTCATCACTTTCATTAACTCTTCAAATATTTATCGCGATTTGTCCAGCCGTTTAGGCGTGAAAGGGAAGATAGACTAAGTCACTTCAGCATCTTGTAATGTTGGCAAGGATTGGAGATGTCTGAAACACAAATTGTATGTACTTTATATATTTAAATATAATGTTACAGATTAACTCTACAGTTCAAGTGCGCGCGTTGTTGTATGACGAGTTGAAACTGGACGAGAAAGCTGGTCTCAAGGTTCGTGGAACATTAAGCACAGGCGCCAAGTCCACATCGGAAACTATGGTGAGTGAGATAAATCTTTACCGAAATCGAAGCGATGACGTACCTACCGATTCTAAAATTATCTAACTCTCAGGTTGGAAACCAGACTTCAACCCTTCTTCAGATTATAAGTGTAAAGCCTGACCCAAAGAGATTTGAAGAGCCAGCTTCGCAAGCGGCTCTTCAAATCTCTTTGGCCTGACCAAAGAAATAAGAAACCTGCTCTGGGGGCGCCACGTGTATATTTTTACGACTATGGCAACAATTTCCCTTATAAAATTAGTTCCATTGAAATTCCGCACTATGGCGAGGTTTCTTATTTCTTTGGTCGGGCTTATCTTGTATTTGGCTTTTGTTTTAAATAAATAAATTTATTATTATTATCTAAATTAAATGAATTTCCACAACCGATAGACATTTGATACAGTTAGGTAATTACTTACTTATATATGCTTAATGTTCCCGATGTAGATAAAGTTGACAGTGCAAGATAGAACATTGTAAAGATCAGACAGGCTTTTCTCTAGGTCTTTATGATGAAAATATAATATAGAAACAACCACAATATTTTGAAAGCCTGACGAGAAAAAACGAATATTTTTAAAGACATTGAAATTCCGCAAAATGGCGCGGTTTATTTGCTGGACGGCTTTACATTGGTATGATGTATGTTGTTTGCATACACTCGTCTCACTTCATATGTATATCTTCTCATCTTAAGGTTGCCTGAAAGAAATTGCTACTTAGAAAAAAGGCAGACTTTCTACACTTTTTGTAAATTTTTCACTGTACTGTTTCGTCACACTAATATTATAAAGGCGAAGTTTGTGAGTTTGTATGTTTATACTTCTTCACGTCTAAATGACTAGAGCGATTTGTTAAGAAATAATAAACCTTGAATATTGTAAAGCGACATCTATCATGATCATTTTGAACTAGGTCGACATCGATTTGCTCATTGCGTCGCTCAATTAACGTATTGCTACTTTAGTTCTAGCATGAATTGATAGATGGCGCTATCTCGTTACTATAAATACGATTTGCTCGAATATTCTTCCCTTTTTCTACACCTGCCACCGCACCCGAGAACACTGTGGAATACAAGCATTCTAAGACCAGACAACGGAGTTTAATTTCGAACACGATTTTAATAAAACTTGGTATGGAGTTAGCTGATACATAGGCTACCTTTTACCGCGGAAAATACTTCATAACCACGGGAAAATTTGTTAACGCGGGCGGAACCGCGGGGCGGAAAGCTAGTGTGCAATAAAGTAAAGCCTGACCAAAGAAATAAGAAACCTGCTCTGGGGGCGCCACGTGTAAGTTTTTACGACTATGGCAACAATTTGCCTTATATAATTAGTTCCATTAAAATTCCGCAATATGGCGAGGTTTCTTATTTCTTTGGTAAGGCTTTATATTGTATTGTATTGTAAGTAATGGTGAGTGTTGTATCCAGTTAAAAAGCCTAGTGTCCCTACACCCGCTGCCGCGGCTGATCTTGGAGTACCGGCGCCTGCACAAAGCACACGCCACCTTCCTGCAGGGCGTGGCTCAGTACACACGCGAGGGCATCGTCCGCCCTGTTTGGTAAGAATCACCTCACCTACAGCACCGTATCAGTATCACAAGCCTATAGTCTTCATATCATAACTAATCATACTAATATTATAAAGAGGAAAGATTTGTATTTTTGTGTGTGTATGTTTGTAATGAATAAACTCCAAACCTACTGAACCGATTTCAAAAATTCTTTCACCATTTGAAAGCTACATTCACCCTGAGTAACATAGGCTACGTTTTACCGCGGGAAAATGCCTCATTCCCGCGGGAAAAACTGTTAACGCGGGCAGAGCCGCGGCGGAAAGCTAGTGTACTAATAATAGTATGTATGCAGGGTGCAGACCGCGGCCGCTACGGGACGGATTGCATGTAGCAATCCCAACTTGCAGGCGATCCCTAAAGTGCCGTTCAGCTTAACACCGGCCGAGAGTGGTGCGAGTACTGGTAAGATATTTTTACTCATAAAAATAAGAGCTCAATTATGAAAAATAAAGACAGAGGCGGTTTAGCGGAACCTGAAAGCGAATTAGAAGAATAATGCTCAGTTTTGAGCATCTTTTTTCAGAAAAAAAAAATTTACGCTTCCACCATTTCCACCCAAAATAGTTATTTTCGTCGGACAGTTTGGCACAACGCCGCCGCCGCTATACGTAATTTGTGAGTTTGGGTAGAGAATTTTTTTTACCGGTTATAAATACCAAGACGAACGTTCCAAAATCAAATCGGGGACGTTCTGATAAAAGGTCGGGTCAGGAGTACTCTAAACCGACGAGCATGCATGAGGAGATTAATGAATGTGGATGAAGCGAAAGAAGTGAAGAGAGATTTCAAAAATTCTTTCACCATTAGAAAGCTACATTCACCCTGAGTAACATAGGCTACCTTTTACCGCGGAAAACATGCCTCATTCCCCCGGGAAAAACGTTAACGCGGTCGGAGCCGCGGAGGAAAGCTAGTTATAACTTTCAAGAATAGAAAGAGGTCAATAAACTTTTGTCTGGATTTATATGAAACAGACCATAATAGTTGAACATTGTGTTATCCTTCAGGTAACAACGCCCGCACCCGCCGGCGGGGGCGCGGCCAGAGCCAAAATCAAAATTGAAAATCAGAGACGGAGGCGTCAGGCGTCGTCTCCTTCACGATGTTTTTCAATATCAACGCGCTAGGCCGTGGTCCGAGGCTCCCTCGAGCCGCCCCTAGACGCGTTGGTATATGACTTTTTTTTTGGGGTAGAGTCTTCCGCTCCCCCGCAAGTCCGGTGAAGCTTGATTGGTCGTACCTACCTTTTCGACACAAGCATAAGTCAATTTAAAAAGAAAAGAACATAGTGATTGGTGTACTGTAGAGTGTGGGGCGCTGCGCCTCCGTAGCGTGTACGTGGCGCGGCCTTGGCACGTGGTGGTGGCGGCGGACTGGCGCCACGTGGAGTGCCGCGTGTTCGCGCGCGCCGCCGCCGACACCGCGCTGCAGCGAGCGCTCGCCGCGCCCGACCTCTTCCGCACCTTAGCCGCCGACTGGTAACATAGTGATTGGTGTACTGTAGAGTGTGGGGCGCTGCGCCTCCGTAGCGTGTACGTGGCGCGGCCTTGGCACGTGGTGGTGGCGGCGGACTGGCGCCACGTGGAGTGCCGCGTGTTCGCGCGCGCCGCCGCCGACACCGCGCTGCAGCGAGCGCTCGCCGCGCCCGACCTCTTCCGCACCTTAGCCGCCGACTGGTAACTACCATAGTCCATGGTCTAAAAAAACAAGGTCTAACAATCGGACTGTCAAACTTCTGGTCATCCTTGTCGAATAATACGCATTCGACAAGGATGAACAGCAGATGACGTAGGCTTGTGTTAAGTCACGTAGTCTTCTTGTTAGACCTTGTTTTCTTAGACCATGGTTTAAAGCCTCGATCACACACAGCGATTAATCTCTGCGAATTGACACTCGCAGCGAATATTCGCTCAGTATGACAGGCTATTCGCTGCGAATTCCAGACTAACCGTGTTCATTTTTAATCGCAGCGAATGCAATCGCAACGACTATTCGCTGTGTGTGACAGAGGCTTAAGAAAACAAGGTCTTGCATTCTTCTTCTTTTCGAGTCGACAGCAAACTCAGACAGTCTCGGCCCAAAAACCAGCTACTCGAATAGCGTCGTCAGTAGCCTTCATCAAATCCTCTCGCGTCTTGCATTCGGAGCACGTAACTTGACACAAATCTACGTCTCACGTTGAGAAATGTGGCATCTTCTAGATAGAGAAGGAGAACAGCCGGCCAGATCTATGAAAGTATCAAAGGAAAGCATTTAGCTCAAGCTAGAATGGAGAAACTTCGCGCTTATCGGCGGATGGATGACTGACTAGCTAACAACTGCCTTCTATAAAATTTTAACCCCATTTCCTCCCCGCGTTTTCTTTCCTTTATTACCTCCTTTAAACCGCGATTGCCTAAATGTTTCCGTCACATTTAGCAATCATCGCTTCCAGGCTCCAGAAGGGCGAACAAGAGGTAACCCCAGCGGACCGCGAGCGCACCAAGCGCATCGTGTACGCGAGCCTGTACGGCGCCGGCCCCAGGAAGCTCATGGACATACTACACGTGGACTACCCACAGGCACTCACCATCGCTGCCAGCTTCGACAGTACGGTTACGAGTTAGTTAGTTCATCGGGCTGTTATCCGCAACTTCGTCAAACTTTCCTATTTGGCGTGTTGGGTGGGATAACTCACTACTCGAGCCACTTGATCTCCTCAAAGAAGCCCAGCAACCTGCCCAGGTTGCCGAGCGTCTCGGGGATCGACCCCGGCGAACCGAGCTATTTAGCCCTGTACGGTGACAAGCCCCGACACTCCAGTATCATCTTTCTTTTCAGACAATTAGGTGATTCAGCCTGCAATGTCCTATCCAAACTTGGGAAAGTCTCACAAATGGATATTTGCTTGACGAGTTCCCAGCGGGATTCGAACCCGGAACCTCCGTAACGTCAGACGAGCTTTTGAAAACTCGACCACGGAGGTTGTGTTGGTTGTTAGCCGTAGCATGAAGTTCTATGACATGAGATTATCATTTATTTCACATTTAATTGAAAAATTGCGAATGGTGACCATTAGTGACCATTTTTTGCAACTTTCTTGTCTCTAACTACAGCGAGGTATAATAACTAAAGTTAATGGTTTCTATATATCCTACAGAACCTCGTCACCAATCTTGTCGTCAGAAATTTTAAGAAATATATATTTACCGAGTTATAATTTTTTAAGTTTTTATTTTTGATAGCTCAATGTTATCCAAACAGCGATGGAAAGGGCTATGCTTGGAGTTTCCTTTCGTGATCAAATCAGGAATGATTAGATTCGCAGGCGAACCAGAGTCACCGACATAGCCCGAAGAATCACTAAACTTAAGTGGCAATGGGCAGGGCACATTGCGCGTGCAGAAAAGTTCTTGAATGCCATGCTTGTGGCGGTCGCGCGCCGGAAAACGTTGTGTGGGCAGAGGCACGAGATGGACCGACGATCTGGTGAGGGTTGCGGGAAGCCGCTGGATGCGGGCAGCACAGCACCGATCATTGTGGAAATCCTCCCGGCCTTTTGTACAGCAGTGGACGTCTACAGGCTGAGATGATGATGATGATTTTTTTTTTAAAGGATGGCGGCGCCATTTAGCATTGTAGAGCCTCTGTTTTACGGTATATTTCACTTGGCGTTTTACTTCAACGCTAGAGAGGAATTAAATATTTTTAAATTCAAAAACAACCAAAAACGTAAACCCTCGTGAGTTCAAGTCCCGCCGGAAGGTTTACGTTTTTGGTTGTTTTCTATGAATCTAAAAACATAGTAGAGCCCTTTAATAAACTTTTGTTTACCAAAGGGACGTTTCCGATGCTGCGCGGCTTCGGTCGCGTGGTGGCGGCGCGGTGCCGCGCGGCGGGCGGGCGCGTGTGGTCGCTGTGTGGCCGCACGCGCCTGCTGCCGCGCATCAACAGCGACGACCCCACGCAGCGCGCACACGCCGAGAGGCAGGCGCTCAACTTCATTGTGCAAGGTGGGATTCTTAAGAGTACCTATAAATCAAAAAAATTGTAGGAGGCATAGAGCGCGCCTTATCGAGTATGAATCGTAAGCACGGGTATGAACAGGCCGAATATCTGCAGCGCGTTCGTTTAGTATCAAATTGTTATCGGAGGTGATTGTTTCCCCAGTCAAAATAAGTAATAGTGATAACTTGCAAACATGACTCGAGGAACCAATCAAAATAGTATTTATTTGCTAAATTAATACATCTGCATACGAATATTGACCGTGACGTAATGTAAACCTTGTGAGTGTAGGGTCAGCGGCGGACGTGTGCAAGCTGGCCATGGCGCGGGCGGTGCGGGGCGTGCGGGCGCGGGGGCTGCGGGCGCGGCTGCTGCTGCAGATACACGACGAGCTGGTGTGGGAGGTACACCGGGGTGACCTGCCCCAGGCTGCCGGTAGGTACCTAACACAAATTATGTATAGCGGCGGCGCGCGGCGCGCCTAGACAGATGGTCCACTCGGAACTAAGTGCCATATTCTTACGCACACATTGATCATTGCGTTTACAGGCTTGCTCGGACCACGTGCAGTCGTCGCTCTCGCGATTATTAACAACGTATTGATTTTCGATGTGCAAAAAAAATTGATAAGTATTCTTATTACTGTTGTAGTGTATTTGGCTGTTTAAACACAACACAAAAAAAAGACGATAGATACACGTTTTTCAAGGAGTCAACCAAGTTTAGGTAGGTCATTTCAAGGGCGGCGGGAGTGGACTTTCTGGAAACTTTTTATTTTGTGGTAAAGCACGGACGCGGAGCAGAGAGAATTTCGTACGTTGACCTCTTTGCCTACTGCCAGTGGTGACAAACATTTTCAGTAAAATGTGATAATTTCCGCTTCTTTCGAGGAGAAGCAAACTCCTTGAATGGACGTGAGGTAGATGGTCCTGGTTCCATTGTGGTTTTATCTCAACAAAAACACCGCAAAACTTACGAAAAGACAATATTAATAGCAAATTCACTTGGTAAAACTATTTAACTGCGTACGAAAACAAACGATCACTCACTTCACTAGCGCATTCGAGACTCGAATACTCGATCGCGATGACGCGTAAATTTTTTTCTTACTTAGCTAACCACTAAAAATCGTGTACAAGAACAATCCTTAATAATGCAGGTAAAAGGTTTGGAATCCCTTAAGATAGCGGCCATTGCTTCTGTGCGAGCGCGACAGCAATATAATTACGCGGGAGTAAAAGAGACGGGTTAACAAAGTTCAATGGTCAAAATTCTCTCTGTTCGGCGTCCGCGCTTTAGTAAGTACTCCACAGAAATGTGGAGTTTGCATCGTTGAATATGCAACTCCTTTTGGTTTAGTTTAGAACTACCTGTTGTGCCGTTATTTGGTAAAACTTATATTATTTGAATTCATTATTGACTCTCCCAAGTTTGATATTCTTTGGAGTAGTCTGATCTACGATCTAATACGTGAATATTGAAGAAAATTAATAAACTGGAGTTATCCGCTAGTAAGGCCTTCTCATTTCTTAGTTTGAAGTGAGGATTCTAGTGCATCAAGCGCACCTGCGTGATCATCATAGTACCTACTGCTGACTGATACACGACAAGACATACTTAAGTCGCTATTGGAGGATATTTCAAAATGGCGGGTTTCTCGCAGCTTTTTGACAGTTAAATATGCGACAAACTTTTGTCATAGCACTTCATGTTACGGGGGGCAAGACTAGTATAAAAACTTTCACCCTTTTGTCTATGCCACAGAAGAAAATAATAGTAATAAATAACCCATACAGAAAGGACACTCAGCCCCCCTCGCTGAGAAAGTTGTAGTTAAGCAAAATTTATTAATAAATACTTTCAGATATCTGATTATTTAAGAGACAGATGTCCATGGGAAGAAGGTTG
>CAOKYR010000435.1:0-36935 GCA_948473455.1 Teleiodes luculella | reverse complement strand
CGCACGCCCCGCACCGCCCCGCGCCATGGCCAGCTTGCACACGTCCGCCGCTGACCCTACACTCACAAGGTTTACATTACGTCACGGTCAATATTCGTATGCAGATGTATTAATTTAGCAAATAAATACTATTTTGATTGGTTCCTCGAGTCATGTTTGCAAGTTATCACTATTACTTATTTTGACTGGGGAAACAATCACCTCCGATAACAATTTGATACTAAACGAACGCGCTGCAGATATTCGGCCTGTTCATACCCGTGCTTACGATTCATACTCGATAAGGCGCGCTCTATGCCTCCTACAATTTTTTTGATTTATAGGTACTCTTAAGAATCCCACCTTGCACAATGAAGTTGAGCGCCTGCCTCTCGGCGTGTGCGCGCTGCGTGGGGTCGTCGCTGTTGATGCGCGGCAGCAGGCGCGTGCGGCACACAGCGACCACACGCGCCCGCCCGCCGCGCGGCACCGCGCCGCCACCACGCGACCGAAGCCGCGCAGCATCGGAAACGTCCCTTTGGTAAACAAAAGTTTATTAAAGGGCTCTACTATGTTTTTAGATTCATAGAAAACAACCAAAAACGTAAACCTTCCGGCGGGACTTGAACTCACGAGGGTTTACGTTTTTGGTTGTTTTTGAATTTAAAAATATTTAATTCCTCTCTAGCGTTGAAGTAAAACGCCAAGTGAAATATACCGTAAAACAGAGGCTCTACAATGCTAAATGGCGCCGCCATCCTTTAAAAAAAAAATCATCATCATCATCTCAGCCTGTAGACGTCCACTGCTGTACAAAAGGCCGGGAGGATTTCCACAATGATCGGTGCTGTGCTGCCCGCATCCAGCGGCTTCCCGCAACCCTCACCAGATCGTCGGTCCATCTCGTGCCTCTGCCCACACAACGTTTTCCGGCGCGCGACCGCCACAAGCATGGCATTCAAGAACTTTTCTGCACGCGCAATGTGCCCTGCCCATTGCCACTTAAGTTTAGTGATTCTTCGGGCTATGTCGGTGACTCTGGTTCGCCTGCGAATCTAATCATTCCTGATTTGATCACGAAAGGAAACTCCAAGCATAGCCCTTTCCATCGCTGTTTGGATAACATTGAGCTATCAAAAATAAAAACTTAAAAAATTATAACTCGGTAAATATATATTTCTTAAAATTTCTGACGACAAGATTGGTGACGAGGTTCTGTAGGATATATAGAAACCATTAACTTTAGTTATTATACCTCGCTGTAGTTAGAGACAAGAAAGTTGCAAAAAATGGTCACTAATGGTCACCATTCGCAATTTTTCAATTAAATGTGAAATAAATGATAATCTCATGTCATAGAACTTCATGCTACGGCTAACAACCAACACAACCTCCGTGGTCGAGTTTTCAAAAGCTCGTCTGACGTTACGGAGGTTCCGGGTTCGAATCCCGCTGGGAACTCGTCAAGCAAATATCCATTTGTGAGACTTTCCCAAGTTTGGATAGGACATTGCAGCTGAATCACCTAATTGTCTGAAAAGAAAGATGATACTGGAGTGTCGGGGCTTGTCACCGTACAGGGCTAAATAGCTCGGTTCGCCGGGGTCGATCCCCGAGACGCTCGGCAACCTGGGCAGGTTGCTGGGCTTCTTTGAGGAGATCAAGTGGCTCGAGTAGTGAGTTATCCCACCCAACACGCCAAATAGGAAAGTTTGACGAAGTTGCGGATAACAGCCCGATGAACTAACTAACTCGTAACCGTACTGTCGAAGCTGGCAGCGATGGTGAGTGCCTGTGGGTAGTCCACGTGTAGTATGTCCATGAGCTTCCTGGGGCCGGCGCCGTACAGGCTCGCGTACACGATGCGCTTGGTGCGCTCGCGGTCCGCTGGGGTTACCTCTTGTTCGCCCTTCTGGAGCCTGGAAGCGATGATTGCTAAATGTGACGGAAACATTTAGGCAATCGCGGTTTAAAGGAGGTAATAAAGGAAAGAAAACGCGGGAGGAAATGGGGTTAAAATTTTATAGAAGGCAGTTGTTAGCTAGTCAGTCATCCATCCGCCGATAAGCGCGAAGTTTCTCCATTCTAGCTTGAGCTAAATGCTTTCCTTTGATACTTTCATAGATCTGGCCGGCTGTTCTCCTTCTCTATCTAGAAGATGCCACATTTCTCAACGTGAGACGTAGATTTGTGTCAAGTTACGTGCTCCGAATGCAAGACGCGAGAGGATTTGATGAAGGCTACTGACGACGCTATTCGAGTAGCTGGTTTTTGGGCCGAGACTGTCTGAGTTTGCTGTCGACTCGAAAAGAAGAAGAATGCAAGACCTTGTTTTCTTAAGCCTCTGTCACACACAGCGAATAGTCGTTGCGATTGCATTCGCTGCGATTAAAAATGAACACGGTTAGTCTGGAATTCGCAGCGAATAGCCTGTCATACTGAGCGAATATTCGCTGCGAGTGTCAATTCGCAGAGATTAATCGCTGTGTGTGATCGAGGCTTTAAACCATGGTCTAAGAAAACAAGGTCTAACAAGAAGACTACGTGACTTAACACAAGCCTACGTCATCTGCTGTTCATCCTTGTCGAATGCGTATTATTCGACAAGGATGACCAGAAGTTTGACAGTCCGATTGTTAGACCTTGTTTTTTTAGACCATGGACTATGGTAGTTACCAGTCGGCGGCTAAGGTGCGGAAGAGGTCGGGCGCGGCGAGCGCTCGCTGCAGCGCGGTGTCGGCGGCGGCGCGCGCGAACACGCGGCACTCCACGTGGCGCCAGTCCGCCGCCACCACCACGTGCCAAGGCCGCGCCACGTACACGCTACGGAGGCGCAGCGCCCCACACTCTACAGTACACCAATCACTATGTTCTTTTCTTTTTAAATTGACTTATGCTTGTGTCGAAAAGGTAGGTACGACCAATCAAGCTTCACCGGACTTGCGGGGGAGCGGAAGACTCTACCCCAAAAAAAAAGTCATATACCAACGCGTCTAGGGGCGGCTCGAGGGAGCCTCGGACCACGGCCTAGCGCGTTGATATTGAAAAACATCGTGAAGGAGACGACGCCTGACGCCTCCGTCTCTGATTTTCAATTTTGATTTTGGCTCTGGCCGCGCCCCCGCCGGCGGGTGCGGGCGTTGTTACCTGAAGGATAACACAATGTTCAACTATTATGGTCTGTTTCATATAAATCCAGACAAAAGTTTATTGACCTCTTTCTATTCTTGAAAGTTATAACTAGCTTTCCTCCGCGGCTCCGACCGCGTTAACGTTTTTCCCGGGGGAATGAGGCATGTTTTCCGCGGTAAAAGGTAGCCTATGTTACTCAGGGTGAATGTAGCTTTCTAATGGTGAAAGAATTTTTGAAATCTCTCTTCACTTCTTTCGCTTCATCCACATTCATTAATCTCCTCATGCATGCTCCTCGGTTTAGAGTACTCCTGACCCGACCTTTTATCAGAACGTCCCCGATTTGATTTTGGAACGTTCGTCTTGGTATTTATAACCGGTAAAAAAAATTCTCTACCCAAACTCACAAATTACGTATAGCGGCGGCGGCGTTGTGCCAAACTGTCCGACGAAAATAACTATTTTGGGTGGAAATGGTGGAAGCGTAAATTTTTTTTTTCTGAAAAAAGATGCTCAAAACTGAGCATTATTCTTCTAATTCGCTTTCAGGTTCCGCTAAACCGCCTCTGTCTTTATTTTTCATAATTGAGCTCTTATTTTTATGAGTAAAAATATCTTACCAGTACTCGCACCACTCTCGGCCGGTGTTAAGCTGAACGGCACTTTAGGGATCGCCTGCAAGTTGGGATTGCTACATGCAATCCGTCCCGTAGCGGCCGCGGTCTGCACCCTGCATACATACTATTATTAGTACACTAGCTTTCCGCCGCGGCTCTGCCCGCGTTAACAGTTTTTCCCGCGGGAATGAGGCATTTTCCCGCGGTAAAACGTAGCCTATGTTACTCAGGGTGAATGTAGCTTTCAAATGGTGAAAGAATTTTTGAAATCGGTTCAGTAGGTTTGGAGTTTATTCATTACAAACATACACACACAAAAATACAAATCTTTCCTCTTTATAATATTAGTATGATTAGTTATGATATGAAGACTATAGGCTTGTGATACTGATACGGTGCTGTAGGTGAGGTGATTCTTACCAAACAGGGCGGACGATGCCCTCGCGTGTGTACTGAGCCACGCCCTGCAGGAAGGTGGCGTGTGCTTTGTGCAGGCGCCGGTACTCCAAGATCAGCCGCGGCAGCGGGTGTAGGGACACTAGGCTTTTTAACTGGATACAACACTCACCATTACTTACAATACAATACAATATAAAGCCTTACCAAAGAAATAAGAAACCTCGCCATATTGCGGAATTTTAATGGAACTAATTATATAAGGCAAATTGTTGCCATAGTCGTAAAAACTTACACGTGGCGCCCCCAGAGCAGGTTTCTTATTTCTTTGGTCAGGCTTTACTTTATTGCACACTAGCTTTCCGCCCCGCGGTTCCGCCCGCGTTAACAAATTTTCCCGTGGTTATGAAGTATTTTCCGCGGTAAAAGGTAGCCTATGTATCAGCTAACTCCATACCAAGTTTTATTAAAATCGTGTTCGAAATTAAACTCCGTTGTCTGGTCTTAGAATGCTTGTATTCCACAGTGTTCTCGGGTGCGGTGGCAGGTGTAGAAAAAGGGAAGAATATTCGAGCAAATCGTATTTATAGTAACGAGATAGCGCCATCTATCAATTCATGCTAGAACTAAAGTAGCAATACGTTAATTGAGCGACGCAATGAGCAAATCGATGTCGACCTAGTTCAAAATGATCATGATAGATGTCGCTTTACAATATTCAAGGTTTATTATTTCTTAACAAATCGCTCTAGTCATTTAGACGTGAAGAAGTATAAACATACAAACTCACAAACTTCGCCTTTATAATATTAGTGTGACGAAACAGTACAGTGAAAAATTTACAAAAAGTGTAGAAAGTCTGCCTTTTTTCTAAGTAGCAATTTCTTTCAGGCAACCTTAAGATGAGAAGATATACATATGAAGTGATACGAGTGTATGCAAACAACATACATCATACCAATGTAAAGCCGTCCAGCAAATAAACCGCGCCATTTTGCGGAATTTCAATGTCTTTAAAAATATTCGTTTTTTCTCGTCAGGCTTTCAAAATATTGTGGTTGTTTCTATATTATATTTTCATCATAAAGACCTAGAGAAAAGCCTGTCTGATCTTTACAATGTTCTATCTTGCACTGTCAACTTTATCTACATCGGGAACATTAAGCATATATAAGTAAGTAATTACCTAACTGTATCAAATGTCTATCGGTTGTGGAAATTCATTTAATTTAGATAATAATAATAAATTTATTTATTTAAAACAAAAGCCAAATACAAGATAAGCCCGACCAAAGAAATAAGAAACCTCGCCATAGTGCGGAATTTCAATGGAACTAATTTTATAAGGGAAATTGTTGCCATAGTCGTAAAAATATACACGTGGCGCCCCCAGAGCAGGTTTCTTATTTCTTTGGTCAGGCCAAAGAGATTTGAAGAGCCGCTTGCGAAGCTGGCTCTTCAAATCTCTTTGGGTCAGGCTTTACACTTATAATCTGAAGAAGGGTTGAAGTCTGGTTTCCAACCTGAGAGTTAGATAATTTTAGAATCGGTAGGTACGTCATCGCTTCGATTTCGGTAAAGATTTATCTCACTCACCATAGTTTCCGATGTGGACTTGGCGCCTGTGCTTAATGTTCCACGAACCTTGAGACCAGCTTTCTCGTCCAGTTTCAACTCGTCATACAACAACGCGCGCACTTGAACTGTAGAGTTAATCTGTAACATTATATTTAAATATATAAAGTACATACAATTTGTGTTTCAGACATCTCCAATCCTTGCCAACATTACAAGATGCTGAAGTGACTTAGTCTATCTTCCCTTTCACGCCTAAACGGCTGGACAAATCGCGATAAATATTTGAAGAGTTAATGAAAGTGATGAAATCATAATCATAATGAAATCACAAATAAAAAAATACTCAGGCAAATTTTTACCGCGAAAAAAATACCTGAATGCAACGGGATTTAAAAAAAAATCGCGGTCACAGAAGCGTTAGTTTCCGACTTGTAATAGTTAAGACGAGTTAAGACATTAGAGTTTTTCGAGCGTCCACGTCATGCATTGCGCTCGCGCATACAATCATCCGCGTCCGTCTTATATTTCACTTGCCTTGCTGCCTATGATTGTATGCGCGACAATCGAAGACGACGTGAAGACGACGCTCGAAAGAAGCTAGTGTGGTTTTAATCCAGATTCCTTCTCACCTGGAAAGATCGTCCAGCTGCTTTCGCGCACTCGCTCTCGACTTCCTTCATCTTCGCCAGTAGGATCTTCTCCATTTCCTTCAACTTATCCACGTCCACACAAACTCCATGCTGCTCCATGTCTGGTGAACAACCAACAACATTTTTTTATTCCAAATTCAATTCTTTATTTACTAACTAGCGACCCGCCCCGGCTCCGCACGGGAAATAGTTATTGTGGGTTATCCTTAAGTATATCATGCATGTGTTATACATATAAACCTTCCTCTTGAATCACTCTATCTATTAAAAAAACCGCATCAAATCCGTTGCGTAGTTTTAAAGATTTAAACATACCTAGGACATAGGGACAGAGAAAGCGACTTTGTATTATACTATCATCGAAATAGAAATAACTATGGAAGTAGCATTGCGCGCAGAATGTAGTGTAACGCAAACGGTGTACCGGTAGGCGGGGCTAAAAAACGGTGTACCATCGCGATCTAGTCGGCCATGCGACGCAATGACGGAAAGTCGTGCGGCTCACACGATTGAAATCGGAGATCGCTTCGAAAATACACGAAAAAATGTCTTATTGTGTAGTGAAGTGGTGTAGGGAACGTAAAGAAAAACTATAAAGTGAGACTGGAATTACTTTTAATCGGTAAGTAAGATATTATTGCATTAGTAAAACGAAAATGAAAACAAAATATACTTTATGAGAACAAAAAAAATCAAGAACGTAGCTATTGAGAATTCTACTATCCACTTCCTGGCTCCTGCATCAGATCAGGTTCAAGATATCAAATTACAGTAGGTATCATCAATAATAATGTACCAAATTGTCATTCAATCTAAACATAGGTACTTAGGTAATTTAGTTTCGATACGACAAAATAGAAGTAGGCTAAAATTTAAATTAGGAATTAAAAATCTCCCGATTCAAAACAAAAGCTGACGCCATGATGTCGCGGCGTCGGGTGACGTCGGCCAATGCGACGCGAGCCGGGTGTTCATTACGAAAGGTCTTAAGCGTCTGGATCAATCGAATATATACCCTGCGCGCTTGAAACTGCGTATACTTAGTTTTAAAGAATAGTATATGATCTTAAGACCTTTCGTGTTTCAGATCAATACTGACTGGCGCGCGGGACTATGATTTGCTAAGATTTTGTTCTGAATTATTCTTCCATAGTTATTTCTATTTCGATGTATACTATGTAGTGATTTCAAGTATTACATAGTCTAACAGGTTAGTACCTAAATTGATAATGTATAAATGCTTAAACTTATACCTAAATTGATAATGACTACTGCTAATCTATTTACAAATGTAAACGTTTCATAGAAGAAACAATTTTGCGAGTTTTAATCCAGTTTATAAAGTCTACAAATACAATAATTTATTCAGAAGTCAAAGTAAAACATTAATAAATAAAACAAAGAAAAATTACAAACAAACAAATCTACAAATTCATAAGTTCTATAAAATGTTATAACGTGTAATAGGTAAACTAGGTAAACCGGTGAAGCACATGAAATTTTACACAGGTTTAGAAGGGCTGTATTTTGCGAAATTCCCACAGGTATCGGAAATGTTTTGTTTATAAGTAGATGAATAAACTGCTACAGCCACGGGGGCTACCGCGTTAAGAAGATCAATAAAGCCCGACCAAAAAAATAAGAAGCCTCGCCATATTGCGGAATTTTAATGGAACTAATGCCATAATACACGTGGCGCCCCCAGAGCAGGCTTCTATTTCTTTGGTCAGGCTTTAGATTATTTTTGGCATCGGCACTGTCGTGTAAAAGCAAAGCCACAAACCTGCGATGATGGGAAGTATTTGCATCTCGATATCCACAAACACCTGCCACAGCTCCTCCCGTTGGAGTCTGGTTCTGACGGCAGCAGCGGCGCTGCGCAGTAACGTGGCGTACCAAGCTGCCTTTTGTTTCTCACACGTGGTGGCGATGGTGTAGTCCGGCTCTGAACTTGTGAGGCGTTGCAACGCGGAAAACGTCTCCGGTGGGTCATCGGGCTCCAAAAGACTGCCTGCTATCTGGTCACATCATAACATCACCTTGTGAGACTTTTCCCGAAGTTCAAAGTTTTTTTTTAGCTTACATCAATTAATTTAGTCAGTTACATATTCTTTTGTGGTGAGTTCAAAAATTTGGCTGTCTTCTGTGGAGAAGAACTCGCCGGAAGGAACACAGGCGTTGCATCTTTTCAAAATATTGTTAAAAAATTATAAATTATTATTTTATACAATTTTATTAATATAACAAATATACAATTAGAGGAAGGTAACCAGTTGTGTTGTTAGGACATTGCAGGCTGTATCACCTGTTTGCCCGAAAAGAAAGATGATCATGTGCTTCGTAGGTCAATGCTATTACCTCACAAATAGCAAGCAAGCAGCATTTAGGCGGCTCAATAATTCTGACACCATCATTTATGGAATGAGATACGTTGATGATCTTAGCTAAAGGAGATAAAGATAGAAGAAACAATAAATTAGCATAAGAAGAATGGACTAAATAGACCTCACCTTAACATCGATGATACTGAATTCACAAAGAGTGTCAAACTCGAGTTTCATTTTGCTTGATAAATAATGGAGCAACGCCTTCCCTTCATAGCAGATAATGGTATTGTTCTGCAGTATTTTGGATAGAAGCTCGCTAGAAAATTTGTGCTGTTATTAACACAATAATAGCGTCTATAAATAAATATACATCCCATATTTCAAAATTAAAAGTACACTTACGTAAAATCACAACATCCTCCTTGTAAATAAAAGAAGTTGTCGTCCAATTGAAACATAACTGCTTCTGGTACGCAAGCGTCTTCTGTATGTTGACTATTTAATTGGGAGAAGCCATTGCTGTAAAAATATTTGATGTTAAATATCTTCAACGTTTTAAACTTGACTAATTCTTTATGATATCTTTGATTTACCTGTAAAATAATAATGCTACAATTTCTTGTTCTTTAATTTTGTCGAGGTTAAGCTTATTGATAATGTCCTCATTCAATTCATGTATGTTGTATGTTATATCCTTTACCGGTATTTGGGACTTTACGGGCGCTATAAATTTTGGCTTTGATTTCTTCTGTTTCACTTGATCCTTGTCTTTTAATTTATTTTCTTCGTATTTTGTTTTTGTTTCTCCTTTAGAACTTTCGTCTGTGTTCGTAGAACTTTGTACTTTCTTTTTGTCTTTTGATTTGTTTTCTATGGCCTTCGTTTTTCTTTCTTTCTTAGTACTTTCGTCAACAGTCTCGGTACTTTTTACTTTCATTTTGTTCTTGTCTTTTAATTTATTTTCTGTCGTCTCAATTTCAATTTCTTCTCTAGGATTTACGATAGAATTCTTAGGTTTCCCAAATTTCATAATACCATCTTTATTAGCTAATTTAGTTTGAATAACTTTTTTTGCCTTTTGAACTGTGATCTTTACATCAATATTCTCTTTAGTTTTATTGCTATCATGCAGTTCTAAGGGTTCTTGAAATTCGTCAACAGGATTATTTGGATCAAGATCAATTAACCAGCTTTCAAAATTTTCTGTAAAGCTTTGGTTCCGAGCACTACTCTTTGAGATAGTTTTAGACTTTAGTTTACTTTCGGAATTATTTTTCTTAACTTTCTTAGACATAACATCAGTCACTTTTGTTTGATTTTTTCTTTTCTTCTTATCTGTTCCACCTTTTGTCTCTTTGTGAGTTTTATCTATTTCATTTTGTATATTGGACGATTTAAGAAACTGAATATCACAAATTTTATCATTGTTTACTGCTTTCACCGTTTTATCAACAGGACTATCTATTTCTGAAAATAATTCTGTATCGAACATATCATCCCAATCTACATTGTTTCCAATTTGACACTGTTCTAAAACCGTTCTTGCTTCTATCAATGCGTCATCTAACTTTGGCTCACTCGTCATATAATCTTCAACCATATCAAGATCGTGTCTTGTTTTGTTGATAATGTTATCTTTTATTGTATTTCCCTGTTCCGAAATTCTAATTTTATCTTGATCAATGCTAGAAGCAGTTACTAGTTCGGCAGACGTCAACACAGGACATGTTAAAGGCTCGGAAGATACTGGTTCAACAACTGGCGTTAAAAATGCCGGCGGAACTGTTAAGATGCATGCAGTAGATAATGTAGAAGTAGCTGATGCTGCAGTCACATTAGTTACAACTGGCGCAGAACATCTTATACTATTATCGAGGCATGGAAACGTAAATTGATGATCATTGTTTGAATTCGTCTGCAAAGCTGGGTTGCACTGGGAATTATTTCCCCTGATTTTACTCGAGTCATCAAACCTGCACAATGAAAAAGTCTTATGCCCGTTTGCACTAAACTTAAGAATCGCTTAAGTTGATGCCTAAAGTAATTAGGTGAGATTTGGTGAAAATTTTGTTTGCTAGTAACCTTCAGACCTTTTTTAAAGTGCTTATTTTCTGCCTACCTTTATGAGCCCAATTAGACTGTTAGTGAAATGAAAACCAATACTTTTTTTAAGCTTTAGTTAGCTTAGGTCTTTCTAAACTATGAAAAGCCTACCTAAGACAAGGTTAGTGCAAACATGGTGTTGGTCAAAAAATATTTAGTAGGTAGTGGCGGAAAACGTACCTACTTATCTGGGTAGGTATAATCAAGATGTAGGTCATATCTATGCACCTCGCGATCCTATCCCTTATACTTATAAATGCTATACGAACTATCAAGAACATAGTAAAAATTGTAATTTCTTACGTGATTACTCTTCTGTGCGAATTTGCATACCGATGAGGTTGATGCGTGGGTTGATGAAATTGCAACGAAGCCGAGTTGCTCGCCATATTGTTTCTGCTGCGGTCTGAAAAACCATTAGCGATAAATAAATGAAATTCAGCGGTAATAGAGTTCCACAGAAAAGAGAATACCAACTTTATTATATTTCACACTGACACAAATATACAATCAATAAAAAAGTAACAGAAACAAATAAAATAAATAAAAAGTATAAACAAAACATCAACAATTATCAAACAAACCGCCCCGAATCGTGCCCAGCGGGAATGTTCCCATCACACTGGCGGCGTTTCCACGTTGTATCGCCAGTGAGATGTGCTGCCGCAAGAACGATTCGGCACGGGGGTCACGGGTAGCTTTTCGTAGACGCTGCCCTAGCTCCCTTACAAAACTTCTGGCCTCTGCACTCCATGGCCCCGCTACTTCGACTGCCACGGGAACGAATATATATGGGCCGATAAGATTAGCGTACTTTACGCGCTTCTGGGATGCCGCCCACTCAGCAGCAGCACCTGGCTCCTGCATAGTACGAGAAAGGTGTGAAGTTGCAAAGGTGCTGACGCAGGTCGCGTCCCAGATTAGGCAACGACCCTTCTCCCAAGGCACCAAGGTTAATCCGTCGGGGCGCTTGCCATCGTCGCGACTTAGGCCAGGAGGCTCAAGGGCGCATGGCACACCAGCGGATACCAACGCTCGACGGATAATATCGTTGAGCATATGGTGCCTTGAAAATCTTCCAGCACATTTGCCACAACTCAACCCGTGATATGCCCTGGAGTCTACTGTAGCACCACATCTGCACAAGTGCTGTTCACAGACAGTACACCCCAGCCTAAGTGCCACCGCGATTCTTAGGGAATCGTCATCCAGGGCAGTGCCCAAGTGAGGTGAAGGTAGTGCATTGAGCCAAGCACCAGACTCCAACCGAGACGCAGCCTTCAGACGCGCGATGTCAGTCCCCGAAGCTACCGCCAATATGCCCGAAAATATGCTCTTACATACAGGTTCATCCCATAGTCTTTGTACCGATGGGTCATCCGGTAGCGGAGAAGTTGGACACAATCGAGTCCAGGCTGTCAAGGCATCACCCACAAAGGGAAGATCAATCCTGCCACCATTGAAATTCAAAATATTAGTGACCAGATCAATCACCCCGTGCGCCGAAGCCAAGTAAGCCGGAACACAAGAGTCCTGCATTCTTCTCACGCCTATTCCCCCATGGCGGACCGGTAGAGATGCCTGCGCCCACTGCGTGTCGTTTAGGTGAATGTTGAGGATACTTCCAAGGGTGTTCTTAAATTCCTCATCAACACTTGCGATCTCGTTTGGAAAGAACCAAGTCGGGGAAGTCCTCATTAGGTATACCAATTTCGGAAGAGAAAGGCAACTCCTGAATAGTGTTAGGGAGACATGAGCCGGTAACTGCTCCAAAAGACCTCGCGCCCGTGATATGACGGCCTGCCCACTTGCTAACGCCTCCGGCACCGCTTCCGGAAATATTGGGGCACCCAACAGCGTGAAACTTTGACGGTCCAAGAGTCTCAGCCCTGGCATAAGACCACACAAAATCTCAAAGTGGTCTTCGCATAAAGGGCCGCAAGGAAAAATCTCACACTTTGCGCCATTTACCACCAAACCCACATCGCTCAGTCTAGATTTTAGTGTGTCTATATCCCTTGCAACCACGTCGGGGGGGCCTCCAATGGTTCCATCGTCAAGGTACCACAGGTTGAGGGGTGATTCTAAAGACCGAATGATTTTATTGATGGCAAGACTGAAAACAAGTGGGCCCAACGGGTCGCCCTGCTGTGCTCCAACCTGCGAAGCAATTTCCTGTTCCTGAAAGTAGAGGTTGCTAGGGGAGAAGTAGCACTGCCAAAGGAAGGGATATAATGAAGGAACATTATCCCTCGCCTCCGACAACATCACGTCTCTCTCAATAGAATTAAAAGCGTTCCTTAAATCCACCTTGAGAACAACATCACCTGCGTGAGCGGGATCCACGACAAAAGCGCGAGTAGCATGAATGGCCGCTTCACAACCAAGTGGGGTTCCGAAGCCAAGCTGATGTGGCTGTAAGTTACTTGCTGTCTGACTCTTCACCGCGCGGCATCCTAGCTTAGCCACTAACCGACGGATAGAACTGCCAACGGCTATCGGGCGGATTCCGCCGTCCTTTTTATTCAATGCGCATAGTGACGCACCATACAGATATGGGCAAACCACGTTGTTTAATTTGCCTTCTAACAGAAAATTACATAAATTGGTCAAGGAATTTAAAAGACGGGGCCCGTTATCTCCCGCAGAAGGCGATATGAGCTCCTTGAGATGTTGAGGACGCAACCCATCTAGCCCCGCGGCCGAACAGGCGTGAAATGATCCAAGGGCCGAGGCGACATCATCAGAAGTCACTGTCAAGGGAGTCAAATTTCCATCCGGTTCTGGGGGTAAAACCAGCGGTCTTGACGGAGCCGGGTGCTTGTCTTGCAAACTCGACAGAGTGGAAGAATCTGCAGTCGCTAAAGAGCAGTCGGATGTAAGAAGCCTTACGGCACCTCTCAGGTCACCATCATAAACTTTAGACTCGATGGTCTTGTAAATAGATGGTGACCTGAACACGGCATCACTGTTGGGGACATCCGTACAAATAAGATTTTCTGCGTTCCTTTTAACTTTACTTGTCAAGGTTGTCCCTTTGTCCCCTGAATCAGGGACTCTGAGGGCCGTAAAAGCGAATACTAACAAATTATGCCAGGAGCTCACTTCATTTGTATTTATGCAGTTATCGAGAACAGCACTAAGTTTTCCGGCTACCAAACATCTAGCACCTTTTGGTATATGTTTTAAAACCCGGACATTATTTTTGAGATGAGCGAGATTATCTAGAACTGAAGTTCTCAATCCTTGCACCGGATCAGAGACAGACTGGTGCCCTGAATACAGAGACACAGGGTTACCCAGACCTTGCTGTGCTTGTATGTTCGTTCCATGTGGAAGAGGCCAATGTTTGCGCCTTATATGAATCGCTAAACCACGTTTGCCGGCGTAGGTATGTTTGGAGTTAGGAGGACAGTGCGGGCAAGAAATTCTAGAAGCAGCGTCCATTACAAGTAATTAAACATAATATGTACAAAGAAATGAAAAACAAAGAGAAAATAATAAATGACAAGCTACCTAATAAACTATAAATTGAAAACAAAATTATTACTACTTTAGGAAAACGTTGCTTACAACTATAAAAATAATATACATCAATTCCGTTTTAATTTTAAAATAAAATATAAAAAACACTAAGTATCTTAACTGTTTTACATAGATTTACCGAATTATTAACAAATTTAAATTTTAAATTTTTGGTAAGAGTCCACTGAAATAGGATGTAGCTCGTCTAAACTCCAAAAAGAAGACCAAGCCAAGTAGCTCCATCTCGCTCTAGTTGCCGCAGCACCGCGCCGCGGCCGTAGTCTTGCTTGGGTGTCGTCTTGTAAAGGCATATTAATGCTCGATCTAGTTATTCACCAGATGGGTAATTTAGTGGCTAGACGACCGCACTGGGTTGTAATAATTTAATTTTTAATTAATTATATTGACATCTGAACATGTCAGTATACGTCTCTCATTATTTTTGATAATATTGAGACATTCAGCGCAATTTAGTGCCATCTTGCTGCGAGTTTATTTATGATGTGGTAACACGCCCTCTATTGACGAGTAGTGAAATTTATTAATGCAGTGATGATGACGTGCGGAAGCCGGAACGTTGATCGCTTCTGTTGTTTTAATATTAGCATTCACGAAGAGATGGCAGCACTTACGATATAAAGTTGGATTTTAGGGAATGCTATCATTTCATCAAAATAAACTTTCTTAAATAATTAAACACTAGGAGAGCAGTTTTTTGTCTATTATAATTATTAACACATTTTAAAACACGTAATTTTTAACACTATTTATGAAAAGATGATGCTGGTAGAGTTGGCAAAAGTCCGTTGAGCGAGGCTTGTTTGAAATTGTTTGGTGGCAAATATATTGGAATATTTGCTTGAAACCAGTTATTAAATTAAGTTTTTGTAGTACATTGAGTGTTTACCTTTCCATTTAGTTTTTATGCACTATGGAAACTTTTAGTTTATTGTAATTTTATGTATTGCTATTCGCGGGTTTTTTGTTTTTACTTTTGTTTTGGTAATAATGGGTTCGGCACATAGATAACACTTGTATATAGTATTTAGCACTTAACAAACAAGAATTTATCAAACCTTCCGCAGTATTAGCGAGTTCAGACGTATTTTTATAATTTTAAAGTTTTTGAATCTAATTTGAGTGTTTATAGTTGAAGCGCCACCTAGATAACCATAAAGATAAATAAATAGATAAATAAATTAATCATGAATTAATCAAAACACATAAATAATATTTGTAAAAAAATACGATTCTTACCAGAAGCATTCCATTGTTTTATAAGTGTTCCTAAGACTTGACGCCCAAAGGGCGATAAATGTTCTTCGTACTGACGAGGATTAAAACGCGAATTATTTCTTCTCATCATTTTTCATGTAATAGGTACCTATTCCTATTCTAAACTAAAACAAACACGTAGACAGACGTAGACAAACCCGAGTATGTAAAGACCAACCAATCGGCTTGTGAAAAACTTGTATAATTTTCGCGCCATCAAATTAATGGCCGCCATGATAACTTTTAAAAAGTTTAAATGTATTTTTTAAGTTTAGGCACCTTGATTTTTTTGCCGAACTAATGGAACATATTATTACTGTCCTTCCTTCCTGCCTATTCTTGTTTTTAGTTCTCATTTTGTATTTTATTGTGTCTTAGTAGACATTTCTAGAGAAGCATTTAAAAAAAAAATACCCGTATTTAATTATACCCATGCCATGAGTTTTGATTAAATTAAAAATTTCGCTGCAGCTATGATATTTTTCATGAATGTTATCCCGCCGCTGCTCCACCTCGGGACAGAGTCGTGAAGATTTTTAATCTCTATATACTCAATAATAAACTTTGTTTCTATCCCGCTAGCTCTGACCGCAACATGCAGAAAATAAGTAGATACAGTTATTCAGTTTATATAGTCATGATTATTATTAAACATTTGTTGAGACACTTTGATACAACAAGGAAAATCAAATAACATAGCTACAGGCAACAAGAGATAAATTGTATACCTACAGTCCAAAGTATTTTGTGACTAATATGATAATACAACAAGGATCATTTTTGCATGAAAAGTTCTTGTTGCCTGTACCAATATGTAAAAATAACATCGAAAAATAATAATACAAGCCACTATCACAAAAGCACCATAAAAGTGATGTTGAGAACAGTACATACACATATTAATATTGTTTTGTTCAATACAAATTAATTAAATTCTTAATCTAAGCTATCTAAGCTTTTAACACAGATTGTAATACAATGTTATATTGTTAATATGATTAAGTTGGAAAAATATACATTTATTTACAGAATTTAAATGTTTAGGAAGGTCCTACAATGGACTGTTCTTGGTTATGGTTTTGAGGCATGATAACAACTTAACAGATTTCTTTTTCAAACTAAAATGGAGAGCAATTTTAATTTTAATCCATTTATGACTTTGAATCATATGCCAAAACCATATCCATAGGTACAAAACATATCCTGACTTCATCTCATTCCTAGACATTTGATTTGCAATCGTGAGTAAAATACTATAAATTCTTGAGCTTCCACTTAAAATATAATCTCTATAGGTCACATTTTAACAGCACTGCAAATGGAACAATTATTATTGTACTGAACCCCACCTGGAAGGCACTCTATGTGGAAAGAGTGCCGACAGTTAAACACTATTAAGTCTGAAGCACTAGATAAGTCTTTGATTATAATGCGCCCTTGACAGACACAACAAGAAACATCGTCAGTGACAGATATTCCCCTCTGCTGGCTTATTATCAATTTTTCATGCAGATCAAAATAGTTTTTCAAAGTAATTGCTTTGCAAGCTTCCTGCACAGATAACTGCAGATGGTAGTCACACATCATTTTGGCTAATGAGTCCTTTAAATCCTTAATTTCACACCCGGCAGGTATGTTTTGTATAAGCATTCGAGGGTCCACGTAATTTCCTATTCTCTTAAGCAACAATGTGACGTATTCTGGCTTTTTCACTGTCTGCTTAATCAGATCACTCCACAATTCCTTGTCATTGTGTTCTTGGCAAAAGTGGATGGCTTGGTTGATGTCATTTAGCTTTTCTATAATAATTTGGAGGGCATCTCTCGTGTTTCCCATGCGGCCTAACAGAAATACCATTTCAGGATAAAATTTATAACTTTGGCAGATATCTAGTGCTTCTTGTATCGGATAGTTATCATTACGTTTTAAGAATGGAAGTAGCTTGTCCTTGTCGTATTTAGCATACAAACTAACTAACTTTCCGTGATATCTTCCGTTTGGTTCAGCTTTGCTATAAGCATCTAAGTACTTGAAGAGATACATATCATCATTCTTGAGTTGTTCTTCAACCACTGCTACTGGGATTTTCGTTTTTTCTGATAACAATACGGCAATAGCTTTATCACAGTCGAGATTCATTAGGTCTAGGATTTTATCGTGGATGACGTCATACATGTTATGTTTAGTGATTAACTCAAACACATCCTTATGTTTAATGGTCAAGTATGCATTCAAAGCTTTGTCATATTTTTTCTGGTAGCAATAAAGTATTGCCAAAGCCTCTAAATAAACTTTCTTATCCACCTCTGTAGCCAAAAGGTGCTCTAGTACTTCTTTGATAACAACTCCTGTTTTATACAAGGCTGGATTCCATTCTTGAACTAACTTAAGAAAACCTGGAGGATCCACTTTGAGGTACTCATAGAATATTAGCTCATAGACATGTGATGGTAAGGCCTGCTCGGGTGTCTTAGGCACATAAGGGCTTACAGTCCTTAACTGATTTACAGCAGAAAACTTATTAATCTGTGTTTCCCACAGATTTTTATCATTTTTACATATTCTAGCACACAGAATTGCAGCTTGCTCATAATAATTTACAGACATCAAATAGTCCAAATATTGTTGCCCTACTGTTACAAGGGAGTGTTTCGAGGTCTTCCCTCCAACTTCCTCTAAAACTGAAAGTGCTTTTTCATATCGGCTGTGCTCTGTAAGCCAACTTACTTTATCATCAATATCTAGAGGGCTAGCAACTACTATTTCTTTTGGAGAAACAATGAAGAACCTATTTTCTTCTATAAGCATGTCCAGATAATAATCGTTGCATGTATACTCTTCATATCCCCTAATATTAAGTGTGTCTGTGGATACCTCACAAAACTCACAGTTTTTGTAATCCGAGACGGTTAATACTGGCCTTTGTGTTTTCCCAGTATCAGGATCAGCTTCTTTAGGCACACCCAACAATACAAGCTGGTCGTCTAACGGACCTAGTCCACTTATGTAATAATCAGTCTGGAAAGTGTACACTGGATCCACGAGATATTCAGTAGCATCACGAGTTTGTAATTCAATTTGGCTTCTTTTTCGTATAACACATATTCTTATGGTGTCTACCCAGCCTATCATGAGAGTTTTCGGAGCTGACCATAGGAGATTACAGCGGTAGTCTTCAATGGATCTGGTGGGGCTCTTTTCCCACTGAATGAGGCCGAGAGAGCATCGAGCTGACAGGTCATATACTCGGACTCCCTTTTCGCTGGCCCAGGCGACAAATCTGTCATGCCAGGCCATTGCTTGGACATAGCCTTCACACTCACACAGAACTGTGGCTCGCCGAGAGTTCAGAAAGGTTTTCTCATACAGTGTCAGTTTATTGTCACCTGCAATGAAAAATAAACTCATTAACATTATAAATGTCTGTTTGAAACTTTGTTCTGCTATCACAATAAAATGGCTGATTGGATTTGAATTAAATTTGGTATAAGAAGTAGTAAGTCACAAAATTATATTACATTCTGATCATTAAATAGATTTTCTTACTACAAAATTTTTTAGAGGTAATCATACTAATATTATAAAGAGGAAAGATTTGTATTTTTGTGTGTATGTTTGTAATGAATAAATTCAAAAACTATTGAACTGATTTCAAAAATTCTTTCACCATTAGAAAGCTTTGTTCACCCTGAGTAACATAGGCTACCTTTTACCGCGGGGAAAATGCCTCATTCTTCGGGAAAAACTGTTATTGCGGGCGGAGCCGCTACAGAAAGCTAGTCAAAGTATAAAGTAGGTAATAAAAGTTTTCAAAGTAAATAGGGGAAGTTTTACATTTGTTTTCTTAAGTATTATTTACTTGGTGTGGATAAAGTATTTTGAATTATTATTTTATTAAACAGTAGTATTATTCAAATCTGAATTCTTATCACAAACTATAGTAGGTATATACCATGCTAACTAATCAAAGCTAAAAATATCACAATCAATATTAACATAATTAATTAATGAGGTCACAAGGATAAAATGTCAGAATCAAACACATTTCTAATAATGAGTTTGAATATTTAGGATGGATATTTATTAATTTCATAGATTATCCAATTTACAACTACCAGGTTAAATACTGGAAATAACAACAAAGAAAAGTTTATTGATTTTTCAACAGATGACGCCTGTTACTTTATACTATTAAATTATAGCCCAGATAGCCCAGGAGATGCGGGTTCAAGTCCCTGCCCAAGCTCAATGATCTTAATTTTTCGCTTCGATTATAATTTAATAACAAAGAAAAGCATTAATTAGAGAGGCTTGAGCCAGCCTCAATTAAAGCTTTAATTCTTAAACTAAATGTGTGGAATGGAATTCATATTACAAGCTAACACAATGAATTTTTGTTATCTAATTTTACACTTTTAAATTCATATGTGTAATCTAATTTAACATTATTATAACTTGTATGCCAGTAGTATAGATGCAAGGTTACCTGTAAGGAATTGCTGGATTACCTGTAAGGAACCTTCTTCCAGAGCCTGACTTGAAATAATATGGATCAAGGGCCACAGACTTGACCTGCCGGCCGACTGTGAGGCTGTGAGTGTTGTCGTCGGAATAAAGGCTATGCACCAGCACGCGGCCGTCGTCAGAGCAGCTCGCGACGTAGTCCCCATTCTGGTCTACAGAAATACGATTCACGGCGATTGTGTGCGCCTGTATCCATGTGTCACCGTTCTGGGAGATAGGCACAGAATTCCCCTCGTGATCCAGCAGATGCAGCGCGCCCCAGGCCGTGCCCAAGCATATGAACTTCGTGTGCACGCAAATGCAGCTGACCGCATCCTTTAGGAGAATGTTTTGCACGTCATTCCCCATCCGATCGTATTTCAGCTTCGGCTCTTCATCAGGCGGCAGGCTATCGCAGCTCTCAACGTTCAAAGCCATTTCAGCTTATGTGGACTGCTGTTACCCGTACTCACATTTTCCTATCACACTGTAAAATTGTGAGTAATTTATTTTCCTTGTTTCCTTCGCACAAACAATTTTTCGCTTTTGACTTTTGACATCTCATCGATTTTTTTTTTTATGTTTCTTTCTCCCTTGTGGGAAAGGCAAAGGGATCTAAGCCCATACAGCCTAGTCTTTAGTAGTTTCTTGCATTATCCAAGTTTAATGTCTTCAGTCATTATTTCTTCAGTTTCATTTCGTCGTCTTTAGTAATTTCTTGGTAGTTTCATTTCTTGTTACGGGATCATTGAAATGCAAGGGTGGTTCTTACATTCCAATGATACTGAAGTTTAACGCGGGGTATCAAACCAGAAACAGCTACCTAACCACTCATTATTTCTCACTTTCATTGAATAGTTCTCCTTTAACGGCACATTATCGCACTAATTCCACCATATTAACACCACAATTACCATGAAAAACTAATTTTAAAAAGGACGAAACAATGAACCCGCCATTTCCTCTCGTCTCGATTCCCGCGTAAAACCTCCGACATCTCATCGAACTAAAACTGACATCGGTCGGGTCTTGCCATAGCAAAAAAAAGATTATGAATGAATGAAAGTTTATTTAAGATCCTATTCACGAAGCGATCGTACTGTCTGTCGATCGGTCAAACAAATCGTTCGGATAATGGTCCCCTTTTTACACCAAAACGTTCCATTCCACAAAAATAAAGAAGGGAGAAATTTTGAAGCAAAACAAAAAAAGTAACTATTTTTATTTGTCTAATTAACATTATCAAGGAATAATTATTTAGTAATTTATACTGTAGTATTTCACTGCAATTTTTATCTTTTTTTTAAATAATAATATACATATAATAATCCTATGTATTGAAGGTCATTGCACTTGCAATTTCTGCGTAAATCGGGGCGAAAATTTATGTTTTTCCCATGTGGTGTTGAAAAATGGACGCGCACATGATTTTGTGAGGTTTTGAATAGAAAAATGATGTTTTTTCTTGGAAAATAAGGATTCAAACAGTGCAAAGACTATAATTTGTGACTATTTATGGGTTATTGACAAACAAACTTACTGTGAATTTCAAAAAGCTTGACCATTGGGGGAACCTGGTCATGGAGAAGAGTCTAAATGATAGTGATTCTTCGGATATTGACGACTGGGATTTGCCTTTGAGTTTTCACGAACCGAGGCATTTGGAGCCTATCAAAGGAGCGGAGCGCGTGGAGCATTCTTGGCGTGTGAAGGAAAAGGTGAGGCTGAAGGGATAGGCTTTCGAGGCGCCGCCCGAGCGAGCGAAACGGCGGAATAATGCGTAGTGTGGCGCAGTTCGGCGCGGGGCGGAGGGCTGCCCCCGTCACAACAATCGCACGTGCTCACGCGGCACGTACTACGCATTACTCCGTTTATATCGTAATAATACTCTTGCTGACATGAGTCAAAATTTTATGAATCAAGCTGTTATTTATGGAAATTGGCGTCTTATAGGTACATAGGGTGTTTTTTACCTCAAGAAAATTCCTTCCTTAGTTACTGTCTATTAAATACAGATTTTTAAGTCTAGATGTACCCAAAGAAATATGTACATATTTAAAATTATGGATGAGTATTATTGGATTAACTTCTTTTTTTTTCAGACTGAAATGTAAAGACATTATTACTAAAATGTTCTTTATTTGGTTTAGCCATGTAAAGGTATAATTTATATTATGCAGCATTAAGTAATCCCTAACTTCGAATTGGACAGAACATTTGTATTGTTTATAGCCTTACAATATGTTAAATCTAGTGTCACTGCTTCCTACTTTTCAATTTAGTATGTTCATTGCATCTCCCACCTTGGCATGGCAAACATCAGATTAGACACTGTTAGAAAGTTAAAGCTGGTCTCTTTTTTGCCACCTTCTTGGGCATCCTGGGTCCGTAACCATCTTAATGGCTAATATGATGATGATATGAAGAACCATCTTAATGGAAAAGCACAGTCATTATATCCAGTCATTCCTCCTGTTAATGAACCATATTCATTTATAAATGATTATGACCTTGATCTTCTACAACACTAACACATGAGAAAGAAGTGGATTCAAGAAAAAGAAGAGGTCTAATTAAGCAAGAATTACTTATTTTCTGAATTCCATTTCCTTAAAGAATTGTATAGCCAGACCTTAAGAATATGATGAATGATGAGATTTGATCCCAATTTATGCATTTAAAACCATATCTTATCTATTTAAAGGCTGATTTGGATTCTGTCCAATAAAAAGTCTCAGCCTCACATCAGGATTCAAGGTTCAAATCCTGGAGGAGCCGAGTAAAAGATCTGTGAGATGTTCCATAATTAGGTTATGACATTGCAGACTTGATTGCCCTAAAAGACAGATGGTTCTATGCTTTGAAAGTCATGGATTGGCCCTACTACTCTCTCTGGATTTTATTGATATACCGCATAGTTACCTTTAGGCAGGTCAATATTTCTGACAGCAGAGTTTACAAACTTTATTGATAAACTTACAACTTGCATGAAAAAGAAGTTGAGTTTTAGAAAGTCCCCTTCCAAAAAAAATTATGTATTTAAATAAATAATGACAAAATTGTATTTCAAGCAGGCAAATTAACTTTTATCTAAATAATTATTTGACTGTCTTTTGTTTTTTTTATTATCTTAGTATATGTAAGAAAGTTTGGATTTTTCTTTAAATTAATATAAGAGAGTTTAAAAATGTGAGAAATTTTAATTTCTACAGCATCTTGATCATCACATTATAACATAGATTTATTATTATTACCTTGATTTTGCATATGGATTTATACAGTCTTATAATTTTATATTAATTTTATTGCAGTACAAGACACACTGTGTGGCGCTAGTGCTATGTCTGAATGTCGGGGTAGACCCTCCGGATGTGGTCAAAACACAACCCTGTGCCCGACTTGAATGCTGGATTGGTGAGAATTCCTTTTTATACTAAACTGTACTGATGAGATCAGGGCAACCTAAACATGCAAAATGCGAATCCGTCTCTTATTTAATGGACGTTTAAGTAAGAGTGGTGAAAAAACCAAAGTGTTTAGGTTCATTTTCTCTTGACTTTGTGATAGATTTCATGTTTTTCTTAATTTTCTGTAAGCTCCTCCAATCCCACTAACCTCGCGCCTCACGGATAATACTCCATAATGTATTTTTTAAATTATCATCATCAACAACATTTCAGCCGAAAGACGTCCACAAAGTACAGGACTGCAGGGCCGATCGTCGTGGAGATCTTTGGGGGAAGCCTTTGCCAGCAGTGATTTGTTATCATGTCTCTGACATCCAGGGCATCAGCAAAGGCCTTCCCTAAATGTCCTAGAACCTCAACCACAATCCTCTTTCCATATCTTTGATTTCATCCTCCCTCTCTTCCTTAGTCTTCACTGATACAAAAGAGGATTTTTTTATACTTAGTAATAAATGTTTGTGCAGACCCAGTATCGCTGTCGCCGTCGAAGGCGCTCGAGAGCATCGGGCACGCGCTGCAAGCACAGTACGAGCGCTGGCAGCCGCGCGCAAGATACAAACACGCACTCGACCCCACCAGTGATGAGGTGAGTAACATCGGACACGCACAGTACGAGCGCTGGCAGCCGCGCGCAAGATACAAACACGCACTCGACCCCACCAGTGATGAGGTGAGTAACATCGGACACGCACAGTACGAGCGCTGGCAGCCGCGCGCAAGATACAAACACGCACTCGACCCCACCAATGATGAGGTGAGTAACATCGGACACGCACAGTACGAGCGCTGGCAGCCGCGCGCAAGATACAAACACGCACTCGACCCCACCAGTGATGAGGTGAGTAACATCGGACACGCACAGTACGAGCGCTGGCAGCCGCGCGCAAGATACAAACACGCACTCGACCCCACCAATGATGAGGTGAGTAACATCGGACACGCACAGTACGAGCGCTGGCAGCCGCGCGCAAGATACAAACACGCACTCGACCCCACCAGTGATGAGGTGAGTAACATCGGACACGCACAGTACGAGCGCTGGCAGCCGCGCGCAAGATACAAACACGCACTCGACCCCACCAGTGATGAGGCGAGTAACATCGGGCACGCGCTGCAAGCACAGTACGAGCGCTGGCAGCCGCGCGCAAGATACAAACACGCACTCGACCCCACCAGTGATGAGGCGAGTAACATCGGGCACGCGCTGCAAGCACAGTACGAGCGCTGGCAGCCGCGCGCAAGATACAAACACGCACTCGACCCCACCAGTGATGAGGTGAGTAACGTTTTACTGCGGGAAAATACCCCATTCCCACGGGAATAACTGTTAATGCGGACGGAGCCGCGGCGGAAAGCTAGTCACTAAAATAAATAATGTATGTCAGTGTTTTAATCTGGAGTAGTCGTCAATTAGCATTAACAGGCTAATTAAACTGGACACCAAGCCGCGCCTACCTATCACTGCCTTATTTATGATAGTATGACGCTAAACGGCCTGTTATTTATGATTAATCATTATTACAGAGCATCAATGAGTAAGAGTAATTATTTTATACAGTTTTATTCTTCTTCATATCGAGTGGATTTCGAGGTTAACCTACCTCAGAAACCCTGGTGCCGGAATAGTTGAGCCGCCTCAGGCTTCCGTCATCGCTCTTATAACGACTACATCCGTAGAGAGTAGCCAGGACCAACGGCTTTACGTGCCTTCAGAAGCACGGAATCATCTTTCTTTTCAGGCAATCAGGTGATTCAGCCTGCAATGTCCTAACTAAACTGGGGAAAGTCTCACAAAGTGATATTACAATGACAACACAACAATTGTGACAATTTTATTGATATATCTTGAACTGGTTTCTGAAAGGAATCTACAGGCTCTTTTGAGCCGTTCGTTGAACGGCCTATAACACATAACGATGATAAGTTGGATAACCATTGTTGTGTTGTGTTACACAGGTAAAGAAGCTGTGTTGTTCTCTTCGGCGCAACGCCAAGGATGAGCGTGTGTTGTTCCACTACAACGGCCACGGCGTGCCGCGACCCACCTCCCAGGGCGAGATCTGGGTCTTTAACCGGGTATGCAATGCGTTAACACCTTACAATTCCCCATAGAAATGCTCGAGTCTACGAAATACTATGAATAAACGTAAAGCCCGACCAAAGAAATAAAAAACCTGCTCTGGGGGCGCCACATGTATATTTTCACAACCATGGCAATAATTTCCCTTATAAAAATAGTTCTATTGAAATACCGCAATATGGCGCGGTTTTTTATTTCTCTGGTCGGGCTTTACGTATGAATTCGAAAATCGACAACGCATTGGTATGTGCCAATGTGGCGCAAGCACTAAGTTGATTCATTGATTCAGCTGAAAGACGTCCACTGCTAAGCAAAGACCTTCCCCAGAAAGATGGATTTCAATGAAACTTCACAATAATATTGCTTATACATCAGAATAACACATAGGGTACCTTTTACCGCGGGAAAAACTGTTAACGCGGGCGAAAAGCTAGTAAAAAATAAATTTGAAACAATTACTATGGGATAAAGCCTAACCAAAGAAATAAAAAATCTCACCATATTGCGGAATTTCAATGGAACTAATTTTATAATGGAAATTGGGCCCGATTTTACATATTAATTACCTACGCTTTAAAGTTTAACTTAAATTTAAAGTCCCTTTCACGTTCTTTAGAACGAAAAGAGACAGGTGATTGTCAACTTAAATTTATAGACGTCATACACTTTAACTTAAAGCCTGTCCAAAGAAATAATATAGCTGCTCTGGGGGCGCCACGTGTATATTTTTGTTTATGGCAACAATTTCCATTATAAAATTAGTTCTATTGAAATTCCGCAATATAGCGAGGTTTATTATTTCCATGGTCCAAGAAAACAAGGTCTAAGGCCGGGACTCCACCAAAGCGGAGCGGAGCGGAGATGTCTCATTTTTGTATAGAATCTTGAGCCGCGCTGTGCCGCTAAGCTCGCGCGCGTCACAAAATTCTATAGAAAAATGAGACATCTCCTCTCCTCTCCGCTTTGGTGGAGTCCCGGCCTAACAATTAGACCACGTGACTGACACAAGCCTACGTCATTTCTACGTCATTTTGGCTGTTCATCCTTGTCGAATGCGTTTAATAGACAAGGATGAACAGCGCAAAATGACGTAGGCTTGTGTCAGTCACGTGGTCTAATTGTTGTTGATGATGATGATGTAATCCTGTAATCCCTCATCAGGGACATAGGGCTCGCAGAAGAGATCTCCACTTTTTTCGATCTTGTGCGGCAACTTCTAGGTCCTTCCAGCCGAGCCCAGTTGTTGCAGCCTCTTTTTCAACTGAACGCCTCAGGTGATACGGGGGCGGCCCGGCCTTCTTTTACCACACGTTTGCCACGTTAACCCTTGTTTGGACAGATGATCGTCTGGTTTTCTCAGCGCATGTCCAATCTAGCGCCATTTCCTCAACAGAATCTCCTTCTAATTGTTAGACCTTGTTTTCTTGGACCATGTTACTTCTATGGTTAGGCTTTAACTTGGTTGTTGTGTGTGTGTGCAGGCGTACACGCAGTACATCCCTTTGTCGATGTACGACCTGCAGACGTGGATGGGCGCTCCGTCGCTGTACGTGTACGACTGCTCCAGCGCCGGCGTCATCATCGAGAACTTCAACAACTTCGCGCTGCAGCACGAGAAGGACCTCGAGGTAACCATTACTGTGCTCACTGCTCATACTATAAAAAGAAAAAAAACCAGTTTAGGTAGTTAATTTCAAGGACGGCGGGAGTGTACTTTCTTGAAACTTTTTATTTTTAACCCCCGATGAAAAAGAGGGGTGTTATGACTTTGACGTGTGTGTCTGTCTGTCTGTCTGTGGCATCGTAGCTCCTAAACAATAATGTTCTTAGCTATGAACCAAGAAAATATCTTCAGCCATTTGAAGATTATCAGCTCTTTTCTAGTTGTTGAAAGAATCAAGTAACGGTTTTGTGTCAGGGGTTATTTTTTTTAAATTTAATGTTATCAATATCTTTATTTCGCTCAAATTGTTATTGTATTTAAACCGAGTGTACTCGGTATTTGAACCGAGTTATTCGGCCGAGTACGAGTACCAAAATAACCACCGAATACGCCGAGTACCGAGTAGTAACCGAGTACTCGGCCATCAAGTAACGGTTTTGTGTCGGGAGTTATAAAATTTTAATTTAAGCACATATTTCACTAGCGACGAAGACAAAAGACGAAAGGAACGCAGTTATGCGTTAGAATAAGGTACAAATATATCGCGCTCACTCTTGCGCATAACTGCGTCCTTTTGGTTTTTTGTCGCTGTCGCCAGTGAAATACCTGCCTTAAGCCTCTGTCACACACAGCGAATAGTCGCTGCGATTGCATTTGCTGCGACTAAAAATGAACACGGTCAGTATGGAATTCGCAGCGAATAGACCTGTCACACTGAGCGAATACTCGCTGCCAATTCGCAGCGATTAATCGCTGTGTGTGACCGAGGCTTTAATGTTGTTCGTCAGCTGGCAGCGAGCACGGAAGCGACCCCGTCGGGCTCCCCGGCCCCCGCGGCGGTGTCGTACCGCAACTGCATCCAGCTGGGCGCGTGCGCGGCGGGGCAGACGCTCCCGATGCACCCCGAGCTGCCCGCAGACCTCTTCACCGCCTGCCTCACCACGCCCGTCAAGATGGCCATGAAGTGGTTCGTGCTGAGACATCGCACGAGAGTCGCCATGCATGACGTGCACGACCTTATTGACAAGTGAGTTAGCGGAGGTTTTTTTTATATTGATCTACGCAAGTGTCGCAAAAAAAAAAGGTTATTGTAATATCAAACGGGAGCTACAACAGGAGAATAAAGGAAAAACTGCGTCCGATCCACAATTCACTATATTCAGAACAAAAGTACCTACCACAAAAATAACCAACTAATAATACCTTCATGTACTACAGTTATGAAATAAAAATAATTGAAACCTTTTTTTGACTAACTGAACATGATAGCCTTGCACCTCTGCTGTTGTAATCCACCGATGCACTAAGCAATTACATAATCTCTCTCTTCTACCAATGATAATCATAACTCCTCCTGCAGAATCCCAGGTCAAGTGACAGACCGGCGCACGATGCTGGGCGAGCTGAACTGGATCTTCACCGCCATCACGGACACCATCGCGTGGAGCTCGCTGCCGGCCCCGGTGTTCCAGCAGCTGTTCAGAGCTGACCTGCTCACGGCCAGCCTCTGCCGCAACTTCCTGCTGGCTGACCGCATCATGAGGTGAGCTCACTACTCACAGCTGGAGCTCGCTGCCGGCCCCGGTGTTCCAGCAGCTGTTCAGAGCTGACCTGCTCACGGCCAGCCTCTGCCGCAACTTCCTGCTGGCTGACCGCATCATGAGGTGAGCTCACTACTCACAGCTGGAGCTCGCTGCCGGCCCCGGTGTTCCAGCAGCTGTTCAGAGCTGACCTGCTCACGGCCAGCCTCTGCCGCAACTTCCTGCTGGCTGACCGCATCATGAGGTGAGCTCACTACTCACAGCTGGAGCTCGCTGCCGGCCCCGGTGTTCCAGCAGCTGTTCAGAGCTGACCTGCTCACGGCCAGCCTCTGCCGCAACTTCCTGCTGGCTGACCGCATCATGAGGTGAGCTCACTACTCACAGCTGGAGCTCGCTGCCGGCCCCGGTGTTCCAGCAGCTGTTCAGAGCTGACCTGCTCACGGCCAGCCTCTGCCGCAACTTCCTGCTGGCTGACCGCATCATGAGGTGAGCTCACTACTCACAGCTGGAGCTCGCTGCCGGCCCCGGTGTTCCAGCAGCTGTTCAGAGCTGACCTGCTCACGGCCAGCCTCTGCCGCAACTTCCTGCTGGCTGACCGCATCATGAGGTGAGCTCACTACTCACAGCTGGAGCTCGCTGCCGGCCCCGGTGTTCCAGCAGCTGTTCAGAGCTGACCTGCTCACGGCCAGCCTCTGCCGCAACTTCCTGCTGGCTGACCGCATCATGAGGTGAGCTCACTACTCACAGCTGGAGCTCGCTGCCGGCCCCGGTGTTCCAGCAGCTGTTCAGAGCTGACCTGCTCACGGCCAGCCTCTGCCGCAACTTCCTGCTGGCTGACCGCATCATGAGGTGAGCTCACTACTCACAGCTGGAGCTCGCTGCCGGCCCCGGTGTTCCAGCAGCTGTTCAGAGCTGACCTGCTCACGGCCAGCCTCTGCCGCAACTTCCTGCTGGCTGACCGCATCATGAGGTGAGCTCACTACTCACAGCTGGAGCTCGCTGCCGGCCCCGGTGTTCCAGCAGCTGTTCAGAGCTGACCTGCTCACGGCCAGCCTCTGCCGCAACTTCCTGCTGGCTGACCGCATCATGAGGTGAGCTCACTACTCACAGCTGGAGCTCGCTGCCGGCCCCGGTGTTCCAGCAGCTGTTCAGAGCTGACCTGCTCACGGCCAGCCTCTGCCGCAACTTCCTGCTGGCTGACCGCATCATGAGGTGAGCTCACTACTCACAGCTGGAGCTCGCTGCCGGCCCCGGTGTTCCAGCAGCTGTTCAGAGCTGACCTGCTCACGGCCAGCCTCTGCCGCAACTTCCTGCTGGCTGACCGCATCATGAGGTGAGCTCACTACTCACAGCTGTAGAAAGTAAAAATACATCAATTTTATTCTGGAGAATCTTGCGTTATGTGGTTCCCGGAAAGACTGAGATCTGTTCTAGTTCTATGTGTTTTTGAATGATATGCCTTTTACGTTAAGCCTGACCAGAACAATAAAAAACCTCACTATATTGCGGTATTTCAATGGTACTAATTTTATAATTGGAAATTGTGACCATAAACAAAAATATACTCCTCGTGGCGCCGCCGCCAGAGCAAGTTTTTTGTTTCTGGTCTAGATTTAATTTTATGGTTTAATTTTATGCCTTATTAAACAGTAGCTTATATTTCCGTTAATTTCAATAACTTATTGTCAATAAAGCATTTGTTTGTTTGTTTGTTTTATCCACAGATCGTACAACTGCACTCCAGTGTCCGCGCCGGCACTACCGTCGCTGGCATCGCACCCGCTGTGGGCTGCGTGGGACCAAACCCTGGACCTCGCACTTGCGCAGCTGCCCGCGCTGCTGACTACCGGGGCCGAGTACCGGCACTCGCCCTTCTTCAGGGACCAGCTCACCGCCTTCCAAGTGTGGCTGGATCTGGGTATGTGTTGGCAGTACTAACACACAAACCCTGGACCTCGCAGCTGCCCGCGCTGCTGACTACCGGGGCCGAGTACCGGCACTCGCCCTTCTTCAGGGACCAGCTCACCGCCTTCCAAGTGTGGCTGGATCTGGGTATGTGTTGGCAGTACTAACACACAAACCCTGGACCTCGCAGCTGCCCGCGCTGCTGACTACCGGGGCCGAGTACCGGCACTCGCCCTTCTTCAGGGACCAGCTCACCGCCTTCCAAGTGTGGCTGGATCTGGGTATGTGTTGGCAGTACTAACACACAAACCCTGGACCTCGCAGCTGCCCGCGCTGCTGACTACCGGGGCCGAGTACCGGCACTCGCCCTTCTTCAGGGACCAGCTCACCGCCTTCCAAGTGTGGCTGGATCTGGGTATGTGTTGGCAGTACTAACACACAAACCCTGGACCTCGCAGCTGCCCGCGCTGCTGACTACCGGGGCCGAGTACCGGCACTCGCCCTTCTTCAGGGACCAGCTCACCGCCTTCCAAGTGTGGCTGGATCTGGGTATGTGTTGGCAGTACTAACGCACTCGCTGTGGGCGGCGTGGGACCAAATCCTGGACCTCCTTATATATATAGGTCCTCATTTACAAAATAACTTTTATTAATAAAACTATTTAGGCGAGGGGTATAATAACTTCTTGTTGGCGTGGCGACCGTAGCGAGCGGACGTCGCACGCTGGGGACTAATGTATGGAGGCCGTACCCAAAACTCAAAAGTCATATGACTGTTTTCAATAATTATTAGTTTTTTTCGCAATTTTAAGAAAAAGTGACTTTTATTTAATAGCGCAACGTCATTGTTTCAACATGAGATATCTCCCATTAAACATTTGATTTTGACAATATAAAACATTATATAGATTCATGTAACCTTGCCCAATATTCGATGATACTTAATTTTATCAGAAGTTGTCCGAAACAATAACTATAAATTGTTGAACGGTTCACAAAGATTATTACGGAACAGTAAAGCTGTCGCATCATGAACTTTGTAAACGTCATTGTGTCAGTATCATCACTTTCATAGTGATCAAAATGTTACTAATAGATGTGAAAATACCTTAACTACAAAGAAAGACACAAATTATAATAAAAAACAGTCATATGTCATTTTGAGTTTTGGGTACGGCCTCCATACATTAGTCCCCAGTGTGCGTCGGTCGCCAGTTGCCACGCTATATTTACCAGGTTGAAAGTGCTACCTTAGCAATAAGGTCGCCTTTTGACTCCTGTATGTATGTTTCCATTGATTTATTACACATAGATTTTTGCCGGGGTTGATACCTAATATATTGGCGTATGGTATATAGTAATTATGGTAGTTTATACGCGGCGGGGCGGCGGGGGCGCGGGGAGCTGGCGGCTGGTTTTATACTGTAGAAAGGGCGCAGCAGTATATACAACCTATTTATTAACGTTAGTTCAATAGCACAACACGTAATTTCACAGACACAATCAAATATCTCCCGAACAGGACAATCCTGGAGCGTTTTCGTCTGCTCCAGGGAAGAGTCGCGAGTAACTGACTCAAACCACAGAATACCAAATAGTAGTCTCTACAGAAGCTGCACTAGGCGACATAATTCATATAAATTGCAACCCCTAGCTCCGTTATAATAAAGTGCAATTCAGATAGCACGGCGCTAGGCGAAAAGTAGTTGCTGCATCTCTCTCTCTCGCGTATTGCGCCACTCTACTAACACCTTTAGGGAATGGGGAATTGGTCCGCAAAAGGCCCGTGACCGCTCGGCCGGGCGGTAGGTAGTTATAGCGCGCAAGTATATGGAGTGACGGAGGCCTGCTTGCGGCCTGTACCAAAAGCAAAAGAGACGGCATAACCGATGCCACAATACACCTTGTTTCTTGTGTTTTTTTTTGGTGTCAATAAAGCATTTGTTTGTTTGTAAAGGTTCAGCGGGTCGCTCGCCCCCCGCGCAGCTACCAATGGTGCTGCAAGTTCTTCTATCCACGCTCCACCGCGTGCGCGCGCTGCAGATCCTGTGCCGCTTCCTGGCGCTGGGCGGCTGGGCCGTGCGCGCCGTGCTGCACGTGGGCATCTTCCCCTACATGCTCAAGCTGCTGCAGGCCTCCGCCCCCGACCTGAGGCCCACCATGGTGTATATATGGGCGAGGATCGTGCACAACGACCCGGTTGGTATCATTTTAAATACTTTACTCAAAAAAAAACTCCTTAGGCCACTGCTTTTAAGTAAGTTACATATTATTTTGTGGCGAGTTCAAAAATTTGGCTGTCTTCTGTGGAGAAGAATTCGCCAGAAGAAACTCCATAAGCGTTGCATCATTTCAAAATATGTTTACAAAATTATAAATTATTTTATATAACTAAGAGTTCAAACGAAATATACAATAAGAGGGAGGCAACTAGTCAAAGTAGACTACTTTAGAAACCCTGGTGTCAGATTATTGAGCCTCCTGAGGTTTCCGTAATGGCTGCTATAACGATGCTGAGACCCCAACGGCTTTACGTGCCCGAAGCACAGAATATTTTTTTCTTTTCGGACAATCAGGTGATTCAGCCTGCAATGTCCTAAAACTGGGGAAAATCTCACAAAGTGTCATTTATTGTTCGACGATTGCACTTCCATAATGTAAGGCAAGCTTTTTACTAAAGTTTTTACCATTCAATTAGTCATTATCTATTACATATCTGTTTTACAGAGCTGTCAAGTGGACTTGGTGAATGCAAAAGGACACAAATACTTTCTCTCAGTGCTACAGGATCCAATTGTTGATGTAAGCATTTTTACTCTTATTTGAAATACTGAGTTTCCATATTATTGATGTAAGTTTGGCCTACTCCTCAGGGAAAGTGCTGTGACTGCTGTCAAAGTCAAAGTCAAAGTCAAATAGTGTTTATTCGAAGTAAGATTTCACAAAATCATTTTTCGACGTCGAGGAGAGTTCTGTATGTATGTATGTAAGTTAATTTTTAATTTTATTTCCATATTTTCAACAGTTTGCTTACAACTATGAGTCGGCATATAATTGTTTACTTAGAGTCTAGGTAGCTTCTAGGTCCTAGACAAATAATTATCAGATAGCTGCAGTGGCGTGCACTTAAATCTGATTGTGCATAAAAATATTACATTCATTTAATTCAAAATTTACATTCAATATTAAAACATAAATCAGAGTCATCTGTCGGTTTTAATAGTACCTACTAACTGGACGCTTCCGTATCCCGCACTCATCGACCGACATACAGCGGTAGCGAGCAAAACGGCAAAGGCAAACAACTTTCTGCTTCATTTTATGTATGTCTGCATCGTGTAAACGAATAATAGCGTAGTGTGCTTTCCTGTAAGCACGATGCACACTATGATCATAATCACGTACACAAGCACATAGGATAGGCAATGTTTTTTCGGGCGCAGATTGTGTAGCTTCGACAGAGTAGCAATGCGATAATTTAGAAGAAAGAAAGAAAAATAAGTAACCTTTGTTGATTACGTATGACGAGAGTGATTATAAAATTAAATATTTAAGACACTCAACTGAAAAAAAAAAGTTTATTTTTTTAATATCTCCAAATTGTTTGCCTACCCTGTTGAATATATCTGTGTCTGGGTTGCGACTATTTCAACAATGTTTAGACGTAAGTTTGGCAGTTTGGTGTACTTTAGTGGTAAGACCATAATATTTGTTGTAGCTATACCACCGCACTCTGGCGGCGTTCGTGCTGGCGGGCATAGTGGACAACTACCCGCCGGGGCAGGAGGCGGCGCTCCAGGGGAACATGATCTCGGCCTGCCTCGAGCAGATCACCAGCACCAACAGCGGCCCGCATGCCGACTGCCTCAGGCGCTGGGCTTGCATCGCGCTCTGCAAACTGTGGCAGGGGTAACTATAACACACAACTACAGTGTGGGGCAGGGGGCAGGGGGCAGGAGGCGGCGCTCCAGGGGAACATGATCTCGGCCTGCCTCGAGCAGATCACCAGCACCAACAGCGGCCCGCATGCCGACTGCCTCAGGCGCTGGGCTTGCATCGCGCTCTGCAAACTGTGGCAGGGGTAACTATAACACACAACTACAGTGTGGGGCAGGGGGCAGGGGGCAGGGGGCGGCGCTCCAGGGGAACATGATCTCGGCCTGCCTCGAGCAGATCACCAGCACCAACAGCGGCCCGCATGCCGACTGCCTCAGGCGCTGGGCTTGCATCGCGCTCTGCAAACTGTGGCAGGGGTAACTATAACACACAACTACAGTGTGGGGGCAGGGGGCAGGGGGCAGGGGGCGGCGCTCCAGGGGAACATGATCTCGGCCTGCCTCGAGCAGATCACCAGCACCAACAGCGGCCCGCATGCCGACTGCCTCAGGCGCTGGGCTTGCATCGCGCTCTGCAAACTGTGGCAGGGGTAACTATAACACACAACTACAGTGTGGGGCAGGGGGCAGGGGGCAGGGGGCGGCGCTCCAGGGGAACATGATCTCGGCCTGCCTCGAGCAGATCACCAGCACCAACAGCGGCCCGCATGCCGACTGCCTCAGGCGCTGGGCTTGCATCGCGCTCTGCAAACTGTGGCAGGGGTAACTATAACACACAACTACAGTGTGGGGCAGGGGGCAGGGGGCAGGGGGCGGCGCTCCAGGGGAACATGATCTCGGCCTGCCTCGAGCAGATCACCAGCACCAACAGCGGCCCGCATGCCGACTGCCTCAGGCGCTGGGCTTGCATCGCGCTCTGCAAACTGTGGCAGGGGTAACTATAACACACAACTACAGTGTGGGGCAGGGGGCAGGGGGCAGGAGGCGGCGCTCCAGGGGAACATGATCTCGGCCTGCCTCGAGCAGATCACCAGCACCAACAGCGGCCCGCATGCCGACTGCCTCAGGCGCTGGGCTTGCATCGCGCTCTGCAAACTGTGGCAGGGGTAACTATAACACACAACTACAGTGTGGGGCAGGGGGCAGGGGGCGGCGCTCCAGGGGAACATGATCTCGGCCTGCCTCGAGCAGATCACCAGCACCAACAGCGGCCCGCATGCCGACTGCCTCAGGCGCTGGGCTTGCATCGCGCTCTGCAAACTGTGGCAGGGGTAACTATAACACACAACTACAGTGTGGGGCAGGGGGCAGGGGGCAGGGGGCGGCGCTCCAGGGGAACATGATCTCGGCCTGCCTCGAGCAGATCACCAGCACCAACAGCGGCCCGCATGCCGACTGCCTCAGGCGCTGGGCTTGCATCGCGCTCTGCAAACTGTGGCAGGGGTAACTATAACACACAACTACAGTGTGGGGCAGGGGGCAGGGGGCAGGGGGCGGCGCTCCAGGGGAACATGATCTCGGCCTGCCTCGAGCAGATCACCAGCACCAACAGCGGCCCGCATGCCGACTGCCTCAGGCGCTGGGCTTGCATCGCGCTCTGCAAACTGTGGCAGGGGTAACTATAACACACAACTACAGTGTGGGGCAGGGGGCAGGGGGCAGGAGGCGGCGCTCCAGGGGAACATGATCTCGGCCTGCCTCGAGCAGATCACCAGCACCAACAGCGGCCCGCATGCCGACTGCCTCAGGCGCTGGGCTTGCATCGCGCTCTGCAAACTGTGGCAGGGGGTAACTATAACACACAACTACAGTGTGGGGCAGGGGGCAGGGGGCAGGGGGCGGCGCTCCAGGGGAACATGATCTCGGCCTGCCTCGAGCAGATCACCAGCACCAACAGCGGCCCGCATGCCGACTGCCTCAGGCGCTGGGCTTGCATCGCGCTCTGCAAACTGTGGCAGGGGTAACTATAACACACAACTACAGTGTGGGGCAGGGGGCAGGGGGCAGGAGGCGGCGCTCCAGGGGAACATGATCTCGGCCTGCCTCGAGCAGATCACCAGCACCAACAGCGGCCCGCATGCCGACTGCCTCAGGCGCTGGGCTTGCATCGCGCTCTGCAAACTGTGGCAGGGGTAACTATAACACACAACTACAGTGTGGGGCAGGGGGCAGGGGGCAGGGGGCGGCGCTCCAGGGGAACATGATCTCGGCCTGCCTCGAGCAGATCACCAGCACCAACAGCGGCCCGCATGCCGACTGCCTCAGGCGCTGGGCTTGCATCGCGCTCTGCAAACTGTGGCAGGGGTAACTATAACACACAACTACAGTGTGGGGCAGGGGGCAGGGGGCAGGAGGCGGC
>CAOKYR010000434.1:0-15605 GCA_948473455.1 Teleiodes luculella | reverse complement strand
AAATCAAAGCAATATACGCGATTACTTTGCTATGGGTAGGCACAAACATATTGACAGTTTTTATTTGAATCAAACTTATAGCAAAATTCCGAAACAACTTGTTAGAGATAATGCAAACTTAATAGTCCTTTTTAAGCAAGATGATACAAATTTGAAACATGTATATGATGAGCATGTTAACACTGATATGAATTGGTCAGATTTTCGTTACATGTGTTCTAAAATTTGGTCCAATCCATATAATTATTTAGTGATAAACAAAGATTGTACTAAAAATAATGGTTGCTATAGAAATAAATTCGACACCTTTATTATATTTGAGTAAAATAATGTAATATTACTGTGTACTGCAATATCCATTCATATATAAACAGTATCTTTTTGAAAAAAATCATTTCAAATAACGCTATTCTGGGTACTTGACCATTGCTTACTACCAAAATGGAACAGAAATTAAAAAGGCAAATTGTTGATGCTGCTGAAGTAATCAAAAAGAAGGTTAGAAAGATGCGTGATATAGAGATTGAAAACGATGATGCTCTTCAAAAGATCTTTAAGCCCGTTACTGGTTCACTAAACCAATTAATAAAAACAAAAAATCCAGAAATCACAATTCCAAACCATGAATCAGACTACAATTCGGAGATGTCCATTAAAAAACAAAAAACAAATGAAATACCGCAAGATGCTGATGAGGAATATGAATATGAGAATGAATATGAAAATAAGCCTGAAGTTGAAAATGAGGAGGTAACTGAAGATGATGAGGAAGAATCTGAAGATGACGAGGAGTCAGATGTCGATATTAATCAGGAAAGGTTGAATACGTCTGGTGACTCGTTTAAATCAACTGACTCACTTCTAGATAAAAAAAATAAACCAAGTAATGTGTCAAGTTGGTCATTGTCGTCATCTCGATTTGAAGATGTACCTTATGGTGTGAGAAATGAACGTGGACAGCTTAAAATGGGTTCAGCTGCAGTTATTGTTGATGAACATGGTTTTATAAGTATTGCAGAGCATAAATATAAAAGTACACCTGGTATAAAGGAATTGATTTTTAAAAAGAAACCTGACATGTCTTTAGTTACTAAAGAAGATTTGATGCATTATAAAACCATGCTATTAGATACAAATGCTCACAGACGAGACTTTGATCGCAACAAGCCAATTAAGAGTAATAAAGGAATGAAATATTTGCATATTATAAAACACTTATTCAAATTACGAGCTGATTCAACAAGTACCAACAGCAGTATGCCAAAAGGAAAAGGACTTACGGTATTGAAAAGGTGGAAAAACAGTACAGATTACGTTTATTGGAATGATCCTAACGAATTAGTTGAAAGACTAAAGCTTTTAATTGCATCACGTGAAGCTGGTAACACTGGAGTTAACAATGAAATCATATCTATTATAGAAGAACTGAAAGAAGGTGGCATTGTTAAGCAATAAAAGTAATTTCTTCAAAAAAAAATTTCATTTGTATTTTAATTGCCGATTGTGAAGGTTGTACAAAAATGAACGTTGATAAATTTGGGCACCATGTGCATAAAAGATTAAGATTGACAGATATCTTTGATTTTAGTGAAAAGGTATTAAAATCAGATAATGGTAGTTTCGATATAAAAGAAGGAATATTGAAAGGAATAAGAAATCCTACTGAACCGGATCACGCGGTTAATAAAGATTATGTAGATACAATTGTTAAAGATTTATGTAACAAAAAAAATGTTGAAGAAATTGTTAGCTATACTATAAAAAAAGAGCTCCTGAGATTTAGAGATCAGTTAATATATGAATTTTACACTAGAAAGGAGATAGACAATATAACAAAATTACATCATAATGATAAAACAGGCTATAGTGAACGAGATCCACAAGGCAGCGAGAAGAAAATTTTATAGAAGACATGTTATATTGAAAGGCATCGATGATTTATGGCAAGCTGACTTAATTGATTTTCAAAATATTCAAAAATATAATAGGGGTTTTAAATATATTTTGGTAATAATTGATTGTTTTTCTAAATTTGCTTGGGGAGTTCCAATAAAAAGAAAAACTAAATTTGAGGTTGCACTTGCTTTTAAAAATGTTCTTCTAAAATCTAAAAGACATCCACATAACTTGCAAACTGACATGGGAACAGAATTTTATAATGAAGATTTTAAAAATGTTCTTTCTTTATTTAATATTAATCATTATTCAACCTACTCAGTTACGAAAGCTTCTATTGTTGAAAGATTAATAAGGACTTTGAAAAATAAATTGCATAAATATTTTAGTTATCATGGTAGTTATAAATGGATTGGAGTTCCATTGGACAGTGTAATTAAAGATTATAATGCATCAAAGCATCGCATTACAAAGTTTAAACCTAAAGATGTTAACTCTTCCAATGAAACATTGGTCATGGAAAATATTAAGAAAGTGCAGCTTAAATCTCCTACAAGAAAAGTAAAATTTAATGTAGGGGATTATGTAAGAATCAGTAAACATAAAACTTGTTTTGAAAAGGGTTATACCCCAAATTGGTCAACGGAATTATTTCAAATTAAGCACGTTATAAATTCTACACCTGTAACATACTACATAGAAGATGCTAAGAAACAACCTATATTAGGATGCTTTTATGAGCAAGAGTTGCAAAAAACAAGTCATCCTAATGTGTATCTAATTGAAAAGGTCCTGAAAAAAAAGAATAACAGAATGTTTGTTAAATGGTTAGGCTTCCCTCACAATGAAAATAGTTGGATTGATATAAAGGCAGTAGTTTGATAATATTTTGCTATATTATATCTAGTAATGAACGGGGAAGGTCTTCTGAATAACGTCATAAATAATTTACCTTTTGAGTTACATTTACCTGGCTATCATTATTGTGGGCCTGGTACAAAATTAGAGAAACGTTTATTAAGAGGAGATAAAGGAGTAAACAAATTAGACGAGGCTTGTAAACAGCACGACATAGCTTATTCTAACTATACAGACTTACAAAATCGTCATAAAGCAGATTTACTATTACAAGAAATGGCGCAACAAAGATTGCGTTCAAAAGATGCTGGTCGAGGCGAAAAACTTGCTTCCTGGCTAGTCAATAAAGTTATGAAAGCTAAAGTTAAGTCAGGTGCAGGGTTAAAGAGTTTCAAAGCATTCCTTTCTAAGATTCGTGCTAACCTTAAAAAAGCAAAGCCCTGCAATAAAATGTCGGCTATTAAATTAGCCTATGCAGCAGCAAAAAAAATATTTTCTAAAAATAGTGTTCGTTTACCACGAGTGATACCACTTCCAAAAACTGGAGGTATTCTTCCTTTGATTCCCATTTTCGCTGGATTATCTGCGTTAGGAACCTTAGCCGGTGGAGCAGCAGGTATTGCGAAAACTATCAACGATTACAAATCAAACCAGCAAAACCTGCGTGAAACTGAACGACATAATAAAGCTATAGAGTCATTATCAATAGGAAAAGGTCTTTACATTAAACCTTATAAAAAAGGCAATGGACTATTTATAAGTAACCAAAAAAACTAAACAAAAGGCTTCCTAATCGTGCTCTAACAAATTTCGATATTAAAGAAAATGCAAGAGATATACCGTATTTCAGAGGTGTTTATATGAGGGATAAATTACCCAAGACGCCGAGAAATAAAGAATGTGGTATAATAAACCTAGATAAGTCAACGAATGCCGGAACTCATTGGGTAGCCTATGTTAAACTTAATAATTATTGCGAATATTTTGACAGCTTTGGAGATTTGAAACCACCTTCAGAATTAATTAAGTATCTCAATAATGATCGCTTATTTTATAACTATACAAAATATCAAACATACAATACAGTAAATTGTGGTCACTTATGTCTCAAATATTTACGAAATTTTTGGAACCGTAAAGATTGATATAAAATATGAACATTTACGTAATTTTTATCATTTACAATATGTCTTTCACTCTGTCCATAACCGGAAATCAGGCTGTATTATCAACAAATTATTCACCTTCATTGCAATTAGAAGGCGAATATGAATGTGCATTACTTCATTTTTGTACTTTTAATTCTTTTCCAAATATATGTGCTAAAAATAATAAATTTTACTATGGTGAAAATGAAATAATAGAGTTACCGGAAGGAACTTATGAACTACAAGACATTGAAGATTATTTAACCAGTAATATGAAAGACACAAATTTGAAATTACAGTGTAATAACAATACTCTAAAAACTTCAATTTTTTGCTCTAAAGATATAAATTTTGAGAAACCGAATACACTTGCAACTCTTTTAGGATTCGAAAAGAAAATTCTTAAGGCAAATATATTACACGAATCACAGTCACCAGTGAACATTCTGTCTACGACAGTGGTGAGGGTCGAATGTGATATTGTAAGCGGATCATTTATTAATGGAAAATCTAGCCATATAGTTTACGAATTTGCACCTAATGTGCCGCCTGGTTATAGAATCATAGAAATACCAAAAAATATAATATATTTTCCAGTGAACCAAAATACGATTAACTGCATAAATATAAGGTTATTAGATGCCGATAATAAGTTAATCAATTTAAGAGGTGAAGAAGTTCAACTTTATATTCAACTTAAGAGAAAATGATTAATTATGAACATAATAAATACTTGAGTTCTCAAAGCAAAATCCCCAGTTCTCGTTGTACAACCCACATAGAAACACCTAAGAAGTTGCAAAAGACGTTAAAAAGGAGATTACCTAAATTAACTAAAGAGAATAGAACATTCCTGAAAAGTATAGGATTGTTAAAATGAACATTTTAAACATTACTAGCTCACCACACTTTGATAACAGCATCGATGGAATCGAGTTTCACTCGTATAAGCCATATGTTACTAGTTTTAACAGAAATGATGAAATTAGAATTCCGATAAATCAACAAGACTTGTACGTTTTACCATCTGCAAGTACATTGTATCTGGAAGGTTCTGTTAGTGTTTTAAATAGAGAAACTAACAAAAGAGTAACTAGCGTGAGTTTTACTAACAATCCACTTATGTACTTATTTCAAGATATTCGTTACGAATTAAACGGAATTGAAATAGACAAAGTGAAAAATGCAGGTATAACGACCACGTTAAAATCTTTGCTATCTATGAATGAAAGCGAATCGCGAATTTCTAAGGCTTGGGGTTGGGATATTGAAGGAACGAAAAATACTCAAAGTGGAAACTTTTCTGCATCCATTCCACTTAGCGTCATTTTAGGATTCGCGGAAGATTATAAGAAAGTTATTATTAACTGTAAACATGAACTTATTTTACTACGCAGTAATACAAATCTTAACGCATTGACACTTAATACTAACGATTTTGTAGAGGATATTGTTATACATAAAATAGTTTGGCGCGTTCCGCATGTAAAGGTATCAGATAAAGAAAGGATTAATCTACTTCGATTATTAGATAATGACAGACCTCTACAGGTAGCATTCCGGAACTGGGATTTATATGAATATCCTTTGTTACCAAAGACTACAAAGCATACATGGTCTATCAAAACATCTTCGCAAATAGAGAAGCCACGTTATGTTGTTATAGCTTTACAGACAAATCGGAAAAATAGTAGAACAGCTGACATGTCTCAATTTGATCATTGTGACTTACGTGATGTAAAAGTTTATCTTAATTCCACATATTTTCCCTATGAAAGTCTTAATGTGAATTTTTCAGATGACAGGATAGCGTTATTATATGAACAATATGTTAGATTTCAGCAGTCTTATTACGACCGTAACAGAGTAGAACCGCTTTTAAGTCTTAAACAATTTAAAGAATTCGCGCCATTATTTGTAATTGATTGTTCAAGACAAAACGATGGAATAAAATCTGGACCAGTAGTCGACGTTCGAGTGGAATTAGAAAGTAACAAAGAAATTCCTGACCAAACTTCAGCATACTGTTTAATTTTTAATGATTGCATAGTGGAATACAAACCTTTGAGTAATACAGTTAAGAAAATATCATGAAAAACATACTTATTGTTGACGTTCAAGGTTTTAAAACCCTTAAAAATGATTTTATAATAAAGGAATTTGCTTTAGCTAATGAGGAACACTCTCAAGTATTTTTAATAAAATCTCCTTTTCCATTTACGAAACTAACAACAGAAGAAAAGAAACATGTGGCATGGATAGAAAAACATCGTGGTATTTACTGGAGTGAAGGACATATTGATCCTAGGGAATTCAAAAGAGTTATAAAACCGTATTTAAGAGAAAAGCAAATTTTAGTTAAAGGAGAAGAAAAAGTTAAATGGATTGAGAAACTATGCCAAGATTGTCAAATAGTGGATGTTGGGAATAAAGGCTGTCCTAATATATTAAATCTTCATCAAAAATTTTGTAAAAATATTAATTTTAGTTATAATTGTTTGATGCATTTAAAAGAATGTGCTCTAAAAAATGTACTTTGTATAAAAAAGTGGTATTATGAGAATAATATGTATCAATTTGATTTTTTTAAATAAAAAAATAAATAAAGTTAATTTTGTTTTATTTTATCTAAATGGTAAATAATAAGTATGCATTTTAGATACGTATGTATTTTTAATTAGATTTATATTTTGATTAAAGAATAAAATTAAGGTACTTTATAATTTATTATTAAACTTAAATATTTACACATCATTATGACTATTTAATGTTTTGGATATTTTATTGATCAAACTTTCGGTTTCATCTAATATGGAATCGTAGGGATGCACCACCACGTACTGCGCGCTCAGCACGGCGTCGTCCTCGCTATCTGCGCCCGCGCCGGCTACGTCCAGCCCCTCGACCGCTGAGTGCGCACCGCTTATATCATACACTTTTATTTTAATTAAGCGATTTCCTTTCTTTACACCTCTCGATTTTATATAAGAGAGCGGCAATCCAGTGGTTTTCGTTTTATTTCTTTTATTTTGTAACTTGATTTTTGATACTTTTCTCGTATTCTTTTTCTCTTTAACTTCTTGCACTTTAAATCGCAGTTCAGGATAATTATCCCCGAAGGATAAAACTGGGTCTTCTTGATTGTTATAAAATTCTGGGGACAGCACACTTAGTGTATTGGCAGCAGTAGTCATGATGATGTTATCTGTAAAGAATACATAATGTAAATATTTAAAATTCTCTGAAATATTAACTTATTATAAAATTGTTAAGTTTATAATACGTATGCTCACTTTTTAAAATATAAATTTATTGATCTCCTCTCGTCTCTGCAGAGTTCGGCACTTCCTCAACGTCCGCCTTCAGGTTTTCGAATAACTGTAACAAATGAAAATAACTTTATAAAGATAAATACTCCCTACCCCACTTACGCAATAGTAAAGAATCAGCAAAAATTATACAGCTATCAAATACGATCCTCGAAAAAATGTTTGTGAAACTAAGATTGTTTGCTAATTACCTGATCGAGGACTTCGAGGTTCGCTCGCTCGCCGAGTTGTCGTGACACATGATACAAAGTGTTTTGCACTGAATGCAACACGATGTCATCATCTTCGTACACTGCATAATTTGTCTTCACTACACTTCTATATTCTATATGATTTGGTTTTTCATCGTATTTCATTATTTCTAATTTGATGTTGTATTTAGGCACTTTAGCTGCCCCAATGACTAAAAAACTGGTTTTATGTACTGGAGTCGACATTTTCTTTAAGCACTGAAAACCGAACTCTTAACTTATTAACTCGTGTCCTTTCCAACCGACGACTAACGAAGATATGAAACAGTTTCTATACGAGTACTTGCAAATTAAGCAATTCAGCTAAATTGTAATATATTATTGCAACGTTCGTTTTATAGCAAGTTTGAACTTGTTGAATAATATGATGACCATTATGATTTTATTAAAAGTAATTATTTGTCAACTGTTAACGGAAACAGCGGTGTAAGGTTACATAGGTATTTTATAGGTATAGATATTATAACGTTTGAGGATTTATATGAAATTGAAACACATTTGTTATTTTATGTACCTTTTATTAAATACTGTTACCTACATTACATTTCTTCTTTTAAGAGACAATAACTATTGAAAACTTAAAAATTAAATACATTATTGAATACATGTTAGAATATTTACAACAAAGTTGACTTATGTCCCCACGACAGAGTTGATACTTTATTTTTCATTACTATTCTTTTATCATCATTTGCAGACAGTGCTACTTTGTCAATAGATTGAGTAAATATTTGATGTTTAAGAGATTTAAATATCATGTTCTTTTTTCTAATGCATGTATTATTATGCAAGACGTCACTATAATTTTTTAAATTAAGTTTTTTCACAACTGCCTTTTTCGTTCCTTTAGCTTTTTTAATTTCATTATGTTCTGTTTTGATACAGTACAATTTTGAACGCAATCCTACAAATTCATGAATGATTCGCCCTCCCATTTCGTCTTTAAATAAACCAGGAACCTTTTTGTTCTGAGGAACAATACCAAATAAATTATTTTCGTCGTAATTACTTGTGTCAAAGTATGCTTCGAAATTTAGTTTAATATCTTTGTATATATCTTTCGTTCGCACTGAGTATAAAAAACTATCGGTGTCTGTATAACAAAGATCAATGTTGGAACCATAAAATGGTTTCATCACAGTATAATGGAAGTTGTACATATGACTTTTTGATATTTCGAGAACGGTAAAACCTATGTATATAGGTTTGTCTAGACATATTGATTCAGGTTTTAATTGAATCGCCACAAAATTTTCTGAAAATACGGTTGAACTGTGATAGTTAGGCCGTGCAATAAGCTGTTCTGCTGTAGCTTTTTTTTTTTTTGTTCTGTTGTGAGTGTCGTTCCATTGATTAACTAACTTAACCTGAAGTCTTTTTTCTACATCTTCTAAAGTCTTTCCGAAAATAGCATTTATAAGCAATTTGAAGAAATCCTGTTCGAATTGAGATTTAGCTTTTGTTCGTAGTTGAGTATTTAAATCAACGTATTGTTTTAAATAAGGACTTTGCATAAACTGTATAGCTCTGTGAACTTTTTTTAATATTAAGCCATTCTGTAAGCATGTTTTCAAATGCACATAATGTACAATATATCTATACTTATCGTACAGATTTGGAATTAATTTAGGATTTTTTGACCCGGGTGGAGTAAATTTCTGAGGACAGAAAGGAAGATCGTTATGTAAATCATGAAGATGTTCCGGGTACTCCAAGTCTACCTCAAATATATAACCGACATCAGCATCATCTGGTAAATTAAGAATGTTAGAAGAATCAAAATTAGGATTCTCTATAAGTTTGAAATCTGAGTATGGTAAATAAGAACACATCGCCCATCCGTATAAATTATTACAGTCAATATAGATCATATAGTTATCAGGCACATCTGGGTTGTAACCAGGAAGGTACTTATTATTAGCTTTCTCATGACGCTTGCAACATAAGCAAATACCTCCGCGAATGCCTTTTTGAATCATTCGAATGATATCTAAATTATGAACAAGTTCTAACTTGATTTTTGTCATAAGTAACATAGCATCGAAACTTAAACTTGGAGCTGTAACGTAAAAAGCGGGATCTAACCTATAATGTTTCTTACAAGTGCCACGAAACTTTTCGAAAATGTCAGCTAATAGCAAAACATCAGATTTCAAGTATAGGTCAGTGTATTCGCCCAGATTGTTAATTTTGAATTTTTTCCATACTGTAAGTGCATGTTCATAATCTAATTCCGAAACACTTTCGTCAGTTAAACTACTATAAAAATTTTCGCGTAACGGTAACGCTTTTTCTTCATAAGATTTCCAACTAGTCATATATTCATACGGGTAAACACCTTTCCTTCTCAATAAGTTAAAAAATATATTTTCAGGATAAAAATAACTCAAGTGTCTAAAATCACCTTCATTCAAATTATCCACCAATTTCTCTAAGCTGGTCCCTAAAAATTTAAACGAATCTACAAAACGAACAGGCATATAAATAGGTTTATTTTGATGATTTTGACCCATAAAAAAAAATTTTGTGAAAGAAATATAATTTTCCTTATTTTTCGCAATGACACTTATATTTCCCGAAGTTTCTCCAAGTTCCCGAATGAACAAATGACTATCGTAGCCTGATAAGTTGTGAAAAAAAATCGGAACAAACTTAGGCAATGCAAAGCGAAGATTACAGTAAGAGTGTGCTGCACCTCGGTACTTTCCCGTTAAGTGACAGTGATCTTTTACTTTATCTTCAAACAAAAACTTTCCACATATGTGACAACAATCGCTTTGACAAAATTGTTCTTTTTCTAATTCTGTTAATGGTAACATTTTAATAGGTTTATTAAATATGTTATGAATTTCTGATATATCTTTCTTAAGATTGACAATAAATTGTTCAACACAGTCTGAGCCTCGATACGTTACATATTTATTAAGAGAACTATTATAAGAACAAACGATGTAGTAAGCAAACGCAGAAGGAACGTGTTTTTGTACATTTTGTGTTATTTTTGAAGTTAAATTGTCAGTACTTTTTAGTAGTAATGATTCGAAATCTGCGTAAATTACGAAAGGTATATTTTGAAATCTTTCAAAATGTTTAAATTGTAAAAGAGTTCCTTTAGCTGGCAATTCTGTTTTAACTCCACCACACTGGTGATCATTTAATTTCTTCTCTTTAGAAAAAAATAACATACAATCGTCACAAAAAAACACTTGTCCATGATGTTTAGTTAATTGTGGTCTAATTAATCTGCTTAAATTTTTAATTAGACAGTAATGAGAACGATGAGAACTTTCCAATAACAATAAATTCACGTGAGATTTTCTTTTTTGTTTAGTTTTGTACAAAGGGCCAACTACAGTCGAATTATTCTTCAGACCGTAAATATTAACACTGATATCTGGATTATTTTTTTCGAATACTTTAATATCTGAGAAACCGACAGGAAATGTCATGTCTTTGGTATTAAGAAAGGAATCAAAAGAAGGATAGCTTGAAATTCTGTTTGCATTGTTCTTCGCTGGAAACAATGCAGCCATTACGCAATATAAGAAACAAAATTGATCACTATTTTTTACATTTAGACAAGCTCGCTTAGCTTTTATAGTTTTTGGCAAATCAATAAATGATGATGCTCTTAAAGGATTGTACTTATTTATGTTTACTTCTAAGTACAGATTTTTAACAAAATGCCACCCACTATCACGTTCTTGGAACTCGTCAATTTTCGTACAAATAATGTTTGTAATTTTATTATAAAGATCATTAAAATCATAATTTTTATGAATTACTATGTTCTCTGTAGCAAAAGATTTGACTTCGTGGCGATCATTTTTTGGCAAGGAGAACTCTGCAAATAGTTCAAATGTAGCTTTAATGTTATCAAACGCGGTGCGGCGTGCGTCAATGAGCTGGCGCACGCGTGCGCGCTGCGCGTGCAGGAAGTGCGCGGGCGACGCGACTGCGGCCTCAGTGGCCTCAACGGCCTGCGAAAAAGAGGCGTCGTCGTCGTGGCAATTGCGACCAACTCGGTAACTAGCAATGCGATTGCGGAATGCACTGCTCACTTTTTCTATTCCTTTACAAGTCTGAACAGAATTATTATTTTTATGTAAGCTACTTCGTAAATGAGAAGAAAAGGCTTTACTTGAAATTGATACATCGCATACAGAGCAATAAACAGTTTTTTTTACCATATTTGTGCAAGTAGTTAACAGTGACTGCAAATAAATTAAATGACAAAGAAACAAGCTAAACTCTCGTATCGTAGGGACTCAAGTTAAGTTATAAAGTGAATTAATAATTAGGTATGATTTTGTCTAAAAATTTAATTATCTTCACAACGTCTCATAATTATTTTTTATGCCTTTACATAAAATCTGCTTTGCATGAACCGGAGTCGTACGTAATGTTGACTTTTGGTTATTTGAAGCAATACTACGCATGATTATTTATTTTGTAATAGGCATTAAAACCAATTGTATAGATAAAAAATACTAACTGGATTAATGAGTAGGTGTGTAATAAAATTAAGGTTAAGTAAATTAAGGTAGCGTATATTTAAATGGTAGGTAAAAAATTATTGAAATAACAGCATTGTAAAATACAATTAAAAAAAATACTTTCTTACAATTTCTTGTCAGCAAAAAATAGGCCTTCTTCTTGAAATTGTGCCCTACAACGCTTCAGAAAACTACGCAGCGGGGCCAGCTCAGAAGCGTCGCGATCTACCTGGTACTTAAGAGCAAGCGCCGCTTTTTCGTGACGTTTTAGCGGCGGCACACCTTTGAGGTCCTCTACGTGGTAAATCTTCACCTCGACCAGCAAGTCCCCTTCGCGCTCCGTGTAGCGGCGTACCACGCCGTCGGCCACGCGCTTGGAGTACGCCGAGCGGATGAGGTCTACTGCGTTCTTGACGGGCTCGCCCTCCTCGTCGCTGCTTGACTCGAACACCCCGCTTCGCTTGCGCTCCTTCGGTGTGGACGATGTGGACGGCCGTTTGCGCTTCTCACCAGCTGCAGCCTTCCTCTCCGGCTTCTTAAAACTGAAACAAACAGAAAATTATATAAATTATTAATTCAATTAATGTTACATCACTGACTATAGATTTAGGTTTTTAAAATAATTCTACCATTGTATCAAATTTTAACTTAAGAACAAACAACTCAAAACTCATAAGAACTCTTAAGAACTCATTTAAAAATTTACCTTCTACTCGCTCCCTCGTCTTCCGAATCTTTTATCTTCCTCGTATTCTTGGTGCGTGGCCTTTTCTTAGAACTGAAACAATAACAACAACATAAAACATATGAAATGATATATTTCGATAAGAAAATAATAATTAATAAAATATGAATAAGTAAGTATAGTATGATCTCACCTGATTGGTATTTCGTCTTCAGATTCAGACTTCGACTGCTTCTTATTCTTTATGCGCTGATAATACTCGCTGTCCGACCTGAAATTGAATAACCAAACATTAATTATATGTTTTAATAGCATATTAATAGAACGCTGCATGCCGATGATATATAATTCTAAACAAATTAAATAACTTTCTCTAATGTATATAAAATTAACATATTAAATAAAACTTACGAACATTATTGACACGCAGTGTATCCTCGTGTTTATTGCAGAAGTGTACTGTTTGTCAGCTGATGTGGTGCTGGGCGGTGCGGCGGCGGCGGCGGCGGCGGCTGGCACTTGTTGTAGCAATTACTTGGAGCGGACGGAACCGAATGTGTGACACGAGTAAATAATATTGCCCCGATGCATCGTATTTGTACAATTATAAATGCTGAGTTAGTAATTAGTATTACAAACATTTTTATGTAAGGCTCGTATTTACCATATTCTTAAAGAATAATTAAGATTTAGGTACGTGTATGCAAATTTTATTAAGCTTTTAGTATTCTTTTAAATGAAATAAATATATAAAAAAACATTGTATTATAGAACGATACAAATACATACGAATAAATGAATTATTATTATTATTATTAATGTAACACATTATTCTTCAAACATATTACTACTGTAAATCATGACTAAAAATGTCTGTGTTAATTATACTACGGACAAAAATCCACTGAAGCAACGGACTTGCATATCTAATAAATTACTAAAATTGTTTTGCACCTCTGCAATACAAAAACACATAATTAACACAAAATATTAACAAAGTTAATTCGAAACCAAAGTGGAAATATTACGAAAGCCGGATGTCGCCGATCATTTCCGTTGACGAAGGTAAAGATTACCTAAAGCGACTAACACACTTATTAATTTGGTCGTAACGATTTGTTTTCAGTTTTTAGTTTAAGCATGTATCATTAATTTGTAAATGTTTAATAACATGCAGAAATATTAACAATATTTCAGCTGTATTTTTAATAGCGCGAATTATGTAAGAGTCAAAGTAAGCTGAAAGTTAAATGTACTATAGAGAACCAGGTTAAGATGTTTGCTATAGTATCAATATTACACAACAGTTTATTGAGTATGTAAAGTGTGTACACTTCTTTATAAATTGGGTTTATTCTACTTTGTTCCAAAGTTGTAATGTGAAATATTTTTTACCTATTAATTCAGGAGTTCTTAATCTATTTGTGCAATATAAAATATTTCTTTTAAAATCACATATAAAAGGCAGTACATACCAGTTTACAAATTGTCAGGATGCATAGATATCACTTACAGAGTAGGTACAATAATTGTGGAGCATAGTAGAATAGTACATCCATTCGTACAATATATTGTGCAACTTAGGAAATGCACGTCAGCTTTTGCAGTGACACGTGTAGGTAAGTAAACAAGTAGCATAATCGACAAAACTTAGGGAGCCTATTCTGATAGATCTAAATACGAGTGCTTATTTGCATAAGTTTCGAGATTTTACTCAAAAACTATTACTCAAAAACAATAATGTTTTATTTTATTTTATATGTTTCATTTATGATAAATGATATAAAAAATTAAAACATATGTATACATATTTCCACTTGCTATTTTTAATAACTATATAAATTTTGAAATAGCTCTTACAAAATGTATACTGCAATGTATGTACCTAATGCTTACAGCATTGATATTGTGTAATTTGCTCCTAATATGATTATATAAATTTTAATTCTGTTCGTATACTCAAATTCGATTATTATTTTCGAATGGGATATGCGAGCGGTTCAATAATATGACCTTTTGCATTTGAAGTTTTAAATCATTCTACATGTGACGAACGTGGTTAATACACGTAAATTAGTATATTTTCTTTTAGTGCCTATTACAAAAATAAATTATCATGCAGATATTGCATCAAACAACCAAAAGTCAACATTATGCACGACTCCGGTTAATAGCAATGCAAATTTATGTAAGGCATTAAATTAAATATTTATTGAACCTTGTAAACATAATCAAATTTGTAGACAATACCTACGAGTATCATGGTAGTCTTGTAAGATATGTTATACACACAAGGTTCAGCTCGGTTCGGTTCTATAAAAGGCTAGTATTTATAAAATGTGTTTTGTGAAAGTAAAAAGTGATACATCACCATCAGTGTATATTGGTAAGTCGCACAAATTTTTCCTTCTTATAATTAGTACTGTCTATTCGAATATTTTGTAACTGTGTACGTTCGAGTAATAAATCGTGAGAGTTCGGTTTATGTCAACGGAACCAACTGCAATCATGAGCATTTAGATCAACAGAACCAACAGGGTCTATTGAACGGGTTAACGTCATATCTGTATGAATAGGTTGATATAATTCATCGTTTTCGTAACAACCTCCGTGGCCGAGTGGTAAAACGCTCGACTAATTGCGGAGGTTCCGGGGTCGTAACCCGGCACGGTTACCTGGAATCTGGAAAGGTTCTATGTGCTTCGGAAGGCACGTAAATCCTGGTCCCGGGTACATCTTCGGATGTACTCGTTTTTTATTTATTATAATAAAATAATAATTTATTAAATAAGAAAATTATTTATTAAAATAATTATTTTTAAAAAATATATTGGAAATTACAGTGATTATTGGGCTATTAAATCACTTTTCAATTGATCGAACAGCGTGAGATCAATTGTAAGGAAAAGTGATTTAGAATGCCCAATAATCACCTACTAACG